>APFE030151304.1:199630-234630 GCA_000404065.3 Pinus taeda | reverse complement strand
CTCCCTTCTGGCAGAAAGTACCTTCAAGGAGATATGGATCTCTTCCAAATTATGTTTGCTAGAAAATATGGCTAACAAGGAATAAAGTGATCTTAGAATGACTCACATGATAACTAGTACCACAACTCTTAAAGCCCTATCGTCTTCTATGGAACTGCCCCGGCCGGCAATAGACCCCTTTATGGATCAAGTAGAAACAACGTGGATCTCTCCTTAGGTTTGCCCCCCAACTCCCCAATCCTTTGGAAAAGCCTCTCCTTCGTTCCCTTCCTAGATTCTTAGATTGTCTTCTAAAGGGCTTATGGATTAGATGAGATATTTGAAAAAATGGATTCTCCAATTTGATGGAGCATCAAAAAGAAACCTTGGGGCAGCAGGAGGGGGAGGGATTCTCATTAATCCCGAAGGAAATGAAGAATATAGATTTGCTTGGGGTTTGGGAATGAAGACAAATAATCAAGCTCAGGCATATGGATTGTTTCTCGAGATCTCTCTAGCCCAAAAAAATGGAATCGTGGATATGTATATCCTTGGGGACTCAATGTTGATTATAAATCACATGAACTACAATTCTACAACTCAAAACAATAAATTGAACTAAACCATCAACAAAACCCAAGGAACGATACATCTCTTTGAATTGATAAAGTTTTTTCCATATCCTAAGAGGTAATAATATGGAATGTGATAAGAAGTCAATTTGGCCTATAGGATGAAAGAAGATAGCAGTGAGGTGAATGGCATAGTGGGATCGGTTACCATCCCCTAATAGGTGATATGAATCTCAAAATCTTGATAGTTAAGGTTTATTTTTGTAGGAAAAAGAGTTATCATGGGAATGAAACCATGGAGTTCATTTGCCCATTCTCCCCTAACTTGACTCCCTTCCTCCCCTACTTCCCCTTTCCTTCCCTCTGCCTCTTCTCCCCCCCCCCCCCCCCTTCCACCTCATCTACTACATCTCCCTTCATCTTCCACCTCAGCCATCTTGGCAGTCCTTTGCTCGTAATCCTCTCCACTTCTCTCCTCGTCCCTATCCCATCGGCCTTGATATCCCCTGGCCCCTCTTCCTTCCTCGTGGCACTCGTCCTCAGGGTGATATCTGGCTCATCATGCAACGTGACTGTTGTCCTTTGGCTAGTGCTACACTTGAAATTTGACTAATTTTATGCATGGGAGCCTTGGTTAATGCTCCTCAGACCAGTCCCAACATTCGACAAAATCAAGATGCAAACATGTGAATTCATGGTGAGTGGGAGTGGCAGCAATCCATCAGATATGGGGTGGTCAGTTCACGCGAGGGAAGAAATGGTCGGACAAGCTAGAGGTCAAATTCAAGATCAAAAGAATTATGGAAGAGCATCGGGATTTAAGAGGAATGAGTATAGCTCAACTACTCTGCTTTAGGTTCCAGACCAGAATTCTCTATATAAGAAGCAGTAGCGGTATGATCCTATGTTAAAAGAATCGTTTTAATGTTGTCCTTGGGGTTTCCATCTTAAGGACCCAGTGTAAGGTCAAGGTGGTCTTGGAAGTTTTACAGTGGTAGGGTCTCGGTAATCTGCATGGTGGTGGTTTCAGAGGGTAGTCGTGGGAAGGAATTGGTCATTGTTGAGGGTGGCATAATTGGTGATTTAGGAAATAAGGATATTTTTGAAGTGGTAGCCATCGACGGCGGTGTAATAGAGATGGTGAGTGTGAATTGGTTGTTGTTGAAGGTATTTTATTTTCCTCGGTCCCATGCAGCCTTACAGAAGCTGAGGCAACAAATTTGGTTATGTAGTCCTTGTTCTCTCTTACTGCCACAGTTCTAGTCAACCCCCACAGTCAGTATGGAAGTTTTGAGTCTAGCAGAGGGTAGCTTTGTTGCAAGTTCTCAAGGCCACCGTCGGCCTCGTTCGGGCAGAGCATCGGGGCGCATTGTGAAGGATAGAGGCTGTTTCCACCCTGTTAGTGGTCTCTGTGTTAAAGAGCATGTGGAAATAAAATAAGGATAGGCGCTAATTCAAAGGTGTATTCATCAACAACAGAAGGAGATTCTTGAGATGCAAGAACACCATTTGAGAAAAAACGAGAGAATTTGTCAATTGGAAGACGAAGTTGATGCTCTATGTCTGCAAACTGAGCACCTTGAGCCCAAACTGGTGGATAAAATCTCAAGTTCGGAGGAAGAAATTATTGGAACCAATCTCAACAACCCGAAGCTAATGGAGGAGTAGTCAGTCTCATGTGTCTTATTTTTTTATTCTTATTTTCTATGTCAATATATAATATAAATATCTATTGAACTAGTTTTGTAGGATATATAGCAGTAGTCAAGGAGTGAGGGGAAAATTTGTAATTTTGGGAATGAAAAAATTGGGCTTGGTAGAACAAAATTCAAATTATGATGCCCACAGGTGGCCTTGAACTGTTTTTGTAAATCTCCCGGTTTTTGGCCACGTACGAGCGCGGATTAGTATAATACTCCTACTTTTTTTGGTTAAAAAAAAAGCACAAACCTAGTCATCTAATGCATAAATGTCAAGCAAGTGAAATATTCATTGGAATCTGAGGTCAGTTAAGGTTTTAATAGAGAGCGCAAGGATTATGCCCTTTAACCCATCAATAAGAGTAGGCCTTGAAGTTGTACATAATCTTTGTCCCAATTATAGAGGTTATGGGATTAATAGCATAAAACCTTTTTTTAATGATTGATTTGGATAGTTGGACCTTGTAAGCCATCTCCACTTTGTTACTATGGCAGGACTTTGAAACCAATTAAACCCACCCATAATCATTATCTATCAGAAAGGCATTTTAGGCTTGGGTTTAAAGTGTAGGCATACCTTTTTACCATGGGGAGTTTATCCCAAATTCTTTGGTCAATACTCTGCTATATAAAATAAATGTTCAATATGTTTATACACCTTAAAGGATATTTGAGTAGATTACACTTGAGCCAAATGTAAACATTCTTTTAGATATCTTGACATGTTAAATTTGAAGAAAACTCTTCTTTAAAACATGGATTGGAAATTAGGTAGTTTCTTAGTAGACCACCCACTCTTACCCACCCCCCTCGAAAGATCTAGGATCTCAATCCATGTAGGAGAATAAATTTATGTGGACAACTACAGTATGAAGTCTTCAACCCATGGAGATAAAACCATTAAAGTGTTCTCACACAACTAGTGATGATGAGAAAGAATAATTGAACAATGGGCATGTTATTATAGGAAAAAAAGCGTCGTTTTTCTGTTTATTTTTTTAACCAAGCTATGGGCACTCAAAAAAATCTATTTGCATATCTCCCATAATTTTTTATCCAAATACTTCTAACAACATAAAAAAATAGAACAAAAAAATATTTAAAGAGTATGTGTCTTTTGAGTTTACCACAAACACTATAATATTTATAAATTGAAATATCCATATGAATTACACAAGAGGAATCCTTATTGCCTGGTTGAGAGCTTTTATTATAAAGCATTTAGAGGTACCATTCTCATATTTGGTGAATACAATGCTACCATGGATAACAAGAATGTGTGTCATATCAATAAATTTAACTTGGGGCCCAAGGTTTGCCACTATGAAACATCCACAAACATTGTGACAATAATAATTAACTACTCAAGAACACTTTGTGTACCAATAAATTATTGAGAAAAATAATAAAAAACAACAAAACCAATGAACAATGAATTAATGCAAACATAAACCAATATAACCAAATCAAAACTTTAATCTCAATATTTATAATTTGATATCACTTTAGCTCAATTTCAAACCAAATTAACCACTGAAGAACACTATGAGGTACTAATATATTATTGAGAAAAACAATAACAAACAACAAAACCAATGAACAATAAATAAATGCAAACTTAAACCAATATAACCTAACCAAAACTTTAAATTCAATATTGAGAAAAACATTAACAAACAACATAAGTCAATCTCACCATGCTAATGTAGAATTGCAACGAGCCTAAAGATTTCTCATGGATCTATCCGTTGAGTCTAAGGGGAATTTGAAGCATATTAGGAAGGTGGGAAAACATGATAATTTCCCCTATATCATGGAATTTTAGAAATTCTATGGGCCTTGACTGCAACTAACAAAATTTTGGGAAGGGTCTCCACAAGAGACAACATAGTTCACATAGCTAGGATGTTGAGACATTACGACCCATTAAGAAAAATAAGTCTCTTGGATACGCATTTTCTTAGTCCCCTCGTAATCTACAAATTGATAGTCTAAGTCGATGGTTTTGAAGAGTCAACTCTCTTGGCACTTGAACTAACTTTCCTATGTCATAGTCAAATAATAAGATATTTTTCTATGATAGAATGGCCCTATTGATCATTTTCAAAACTCTTTCATTTCCTTTTCAACCAAGTGACCATAACCTTGATGACTCATGCCTTTCGATTTTTGGGGGATCATATAGAAGAAGCCTAGCTTTGAACCTATTTCAAGAAACCTTCCCCCTTTGAGTAATTAGAATGTGAAGCATGCCCTCATTGTCATCTTAGATTTCCACCATGTTAAACTTGGCACACACAAAACCAATGAGCTCTAAGGAATTCATTAATCATCTATTTTTTTGAAAGAAACCCTTTCCTTAAATCATTTAACA
Source organism: Pinus taeda (assembly GCA_000404065.3). Classification (NCBI taxonomy): domain Eukaryota; kingdom Viridiplantae; phylum Streptophyta; class Pinopsida; order Pinales; family Pinaceae; genus Pinus; species Pinus taeda. The sequence goes on along the minus strand of APFE030151304.1, from coordinate 230,005 downwards.
TATACATATTGTACGTGCCTATAAGTCGATCATTCAAGATCAACATAGTCCAAATCATCCATGTGTGGATTTGTAGTGAATCCAGAAACAATGGTCGTAAGACCATGTGAAATTACGGTTGCAACACCTCCTTCGTAATCTACACCATCAAACACAAAAATAAAAGCTTTCAACCATATAACATTCAAGTTCACTTATAATAATATTAATAAAGTATTAACCTTAACTTCCTTTAAAGATAAATACCTAGACCATAAATCAAATTTCTAATCCTTTGAACCTTATATTTTCTATGGGGGTTCATGAGCATTATCAGCCCCTTAATATTCCAAAATTATACCTTTAAGGGTGCATAGCATTGTAGTGTATTATTTCTTTCACACTATAATAGACAAGCCCAAACAATGTCTTGAATGCACTCATCAAAACCACACTTTTGACGTTAATAACATAAACCTAGTCATCTAAAACATAAATGTTGAGCACACGAAATATTCATTGGAATCTAAGGTCAGTTAAGGTTTTAATAGAGAGAGTATGGATTATACCCTTTAACCCATGAATAAGAGGAGGCTTTGAAGTTGACATCTGGCTCATGATGCAACGTGACTGTTGTCCTTTGGCTTGTGCTACACTTGAAATTTGACTAATTTTATGCATGGGAGCCTTGGTTAATGCTCCTTAGAGCAGTCCCAATAGTCGACGAAATCAAGACGCAAACATGTGAATTCATGGTGAGTGGGAGTGGCAGCAATCCATCTCGTATAGGGTGGTCAGTTCACGCGAGGGAAGCAAAGGTCGAACAAGCTAGAGGTCAAATTCAAGATCGGAAGAATTATGGAAGAGCATCGGGATTTAAGAGGAATGAGTATAGCTCAACTACTCTGCTTTAGGTTCCAGATCAGAATTCTCTATATAAGAAGTAGTAACGGTATGATCCTATGTGAAAAGAATCAATTTAATGTTGTCCTGGGGGTTTCCATCTTAAGGACTCAGTGGCAGGGTCAAGGTGGCCTGGGAAGTTTTATAGTGGTAGGGTCTGGATAATCTGCATGGTGGTGGTTTCAGAGGGTAGTCGTGGGAAGGAATGGGTCTTGTTGAGGGTGGCATAATTGGTGATTTAGGAAAGAAAGATATTTTTGAAGTGGTAGCCATGGACGGTGGTGTAATAGAGGTGGTGAGTGTGAATTGGTTGTTGTTGAAGGTATTTTATTTGCATCGGTCCCATGTAGCCTTACAGAAGCTGAGGCAAAATTTTTGGTTATGTAGTCCTTATTCTCTCTTGGTGCCACAGTTCTAGTCACTCCCCACAGTCGGTATGGAAGTTTTGAGTCTAGCAGAGGAGTGTAGCTTTGTTGCAAGTTCATAGGGCCACCGTCGGCCTTGTTCAAGCAGAGTCGGGGCGCATTGTGAAGGATAGAGGGTGTTTCCACCATGTTTGCGGTCTTTGTGTAAAAGAGCATGTGGAAATAAAAGAAGGATTGGCACTAATTCAAAGGTGTATTCATCAACAACAGAAGGAGATTCTTGAGATGTAGGAACACCATTTGAGAAAAAACGAGAGAATTCGTCAACTGGAAGACGAAGTTGATGCTCTATGTCTGCAAATTGAGCACCTTCAGCTCAAACTAGTGGAGAAAATCTCGAGTTCGGAGGAAGAAATTATTGGAATCAATCTCAACAACCCAACGCTAATGGAGGAGTAGTTAGTCCCATGCGTCTTATTTTTTTATTCTTATTTTCTATGTCAATATATAATCTAAATATCTATTGAACTAGTTTTGTAGGATATATAGTAGTAGTCAAGGAGTGAAGAGAAATTTTGTTATTTTTGGAATGAAAAAATTGGGCTTGGTAGAACAGAATTCAAATTATGATGCCCACAGGTGGCCCTAAACTATTTTTGTAAATCTCCCGGTTTTTGGCCACGTACGGGCGCAGATTTATATAATACTCCTACTTTTTTTGGTTAAAAAAAAAAAAAACATAAACCTAGTCATCTAATGCATAAATGTCAAGCAAGTGAAATACTCATTGGAATCTGAGGTTAGTTAAGGTTTTAATAGAGAGCATAGGGATTATACCCTTTAACCCATCAATAAGAGGAGGCTTTGAAGTTGTACATAATCTTTGTCCCAATTATAGAGGTTATGGGATTAATAGCATAAAACCTTGTTTTAATGATGGATTTGGATAGTTGGACCTTGTAATCCATCTCCACTTTGTTACTATGGGAGGACTTTGAAACCAATTAAACCCACCCATAATCATTATCTATCAGAAAGGCATTTTAGGCTTGGGTTGGAAGTGTTGGCATACTTTTTTACCATGGGGAGTTTATCCCAAATTCTTTGGTCAATACTCTGCTATATAAAATAAATGTTCAATATGTTTATACACCTTAAAGGATATTTGAGTAGATTACACTTGAGCCAAATGTAAACATTCTTTTAGATATCTTGACATGTTAAATTTGAAGAAAACTCTTCTTTAAAACATGGGTTAGAAAATTAGGTAGTTTCTTAGTAGACCACCCACTCTTACCCACCCCCTCGAAAGATCTAGGATCTCAATCCTTGTAGGAGAATAAAGTTATGTGAAAAACTACAGTATGAAGTCTTCAACCCATGGAGATAAAGCCATTAAAGTGTTCTCACACAACTAGTGATGATGAGAAAGAATAATTGAACAATGGGCATGTTATTCCAAGGAAAAAAAACATTGTTTGTTTGTTTATTTTTTTAACCAAGCTATGGGCACTCAAAAAACTCTATTTGCATATCTCCCATAATTTTTTATCCAAATACTTCTGACAACATTAAAAATAAATAAATAAATAAATAAATAATTGAACAAAAAAATATTCAAAGAGTATGTGTCTTTTGAGTTTATCACAAACACTATAATATTTATCAATTGAAATATCCATATGAATTACACAAGAGGAATCCTTATTGCCTCGTTGAGAGCTTTTATTATAAAGCATATAGAGGTACCATTCTCATATTTGGTGAATACAGTGCTACCATGGATAACAAGAATGTACATCATATCAATAAATTTAACTTGGGGCCCAAGGTTTGCCACTATGAAACATCCACAAACATTGTGACAATAATAATTAACTACTCAAGAACACTTTGTGTACCAATAAATTATTGATAAAAATAATAAAAAAACAACAGAACCAATGAACAATGAATTAATGCAAACATAAACCAATATAACCAAACCAAAACTTTAATTTCAATATTTATAATTTGATATCACTTTAGCTCAATTTTAAACCAAATTAACTACTGAAGAACACTATGAGGTACTAATATATTATTGAGAAAAACAATAACAAACAACAAAACCAATGAACAATAAATAAATGCAAACTTAAACCAATATAACCTAACCAAAACTTTAAATTCAATATTGAGAAAAACATTAACAAACAACATAAGTCAAACTCACCATGTTAATGTAGAATTGCAAGGAGCCTAAAGATTTCTCATGGATCTATCCTAAGTAAGTCTACGAGGAATTTGAAGCATCTTAGGAAGGTGGGAAAACATGAGAATTTCCCCTATATCATGGAATTTTAGAAATTTATGGGCCTTGACTGCAACTAACAAAATTTTGGGAAGGGTCTGCACAAGAGACAACATAGTTCACATAGCTAGGATGTTGAGACATTACGACCCATTAAGAAAAATAAGTCTCTTGGATACACATTTTCTTAGTCCCCACGTAATCTACAAATTTATAATCTAGGTCGATGTTTTTAGAGAGTCAACTCTCTTGGCACTTGAACTAACTTTCCTATGTCATAGTCAAATAATAAGATATTTTTCTATTAGAGAATGACCCTATTAATCATTTTCAAAACTCTTTCATTTCCTTTTCAACCAAGTGACCATAACCTTGATGACTCATGCCTTTCGATTTTTGGGGGATCATATAGAAGAAGCCTAGCTTTGAACCTATTTCAAGAAACCTTCTCCCTTTGAGTAATTAGAATGTGAAGCATGCCCTCATTGTCATTTTAGATTTCCACCATGTTAAACTTGGCACACACCAACCAATGAGCTCTAAGGAATTCATTAATCATCTATTTTCTGAAAGAAACCCTTTTCCTCAAATCCTTTAATGTATACATATTGTACGTGCCTAGAAGTCGATCATTCAAGATCAACATAGTCCAAACCATCCATGTGTGGATTTGTAGTGAATCCAGAAACAATGGTCGTAAGACCATGTGAAATTACGGTTGCAACACCTCCTTTGTAATCTACACCATCAAACACAAAAATAAAAGCATTCAACCATATAACATTCAAGTTCACTTATAATAATATTAATAAAGTATTAATCTTAACTTCCTTTAAAGATAAATACCTAGACCATAAATCAAATTTCTAATCCTTTGAACCTTATATTTTCTATGGGGGTTCATGAGCATTATCAGCCCCTTAATATTCCAAAATTATACCTTTAAGGGTGGATAGCATTGTAGTGTATTATTTCTTTCACACTAAAATTGACAAGCCCAAACAATGTCTTAAATGCACTCATCAAAACCACATGTTTGACGTTAATAACATAAACCTAGTCATCTAATGCATAAATGTAGAGCACACGAAATATTTGTTGGAATCTAAGGTCAGTTAAGGTTTTAATAGAGAGAGTAGGGATTATACCCTTTAACCCATCAAAAAGAGAAGGCTTTGAAGTTGACATTTGGCTCATGATGCAACGTGACTGTTGTCCTTTGGCTAGTGCTACACTTGAAATTTGACTAATTTTATGCATGGGAGCCTTGGTTAATGCTCCTCAGAGTAGTCCCAACAGTCGGTGAAATCAAGACACAAACATTTGAATGCATGGTGAGTGGGAGTGGCAGCAATCCATCTGGTATGGGGTGGTCAGTTCATGTGAGGGAAGCAATGGTCGGACAAGCTAGAGGTCAAATTCAAGATTGGAAGAATTATGGAAGAGCATCGAGATTTAAGAGGAATAAGTATAGCTCAACTACTCTGCTTTAGGTTCCATATCAAAATTCTCTATTTAAGAAGCAATAACGGTATGATCCTATGTGAAAAAGAATCGGTTTAATTTTGTCCTAGGGGTTTCCATCTTAAGGATCCAGTGGCAGGGTCAAGGTGGTCTGGGAAGTTTTATAGTGGCAGGGTCTGGGTAATCTGCATGGTGGTGGTTTCAGAGGGTAATCGTGGGAAGGAATTGGATATTGTTGAGGGTGGCATAATTGGTGATTTAGGAAAGAAGGACATTTTTGAAGTGGTAGCCATGGACGGTGGTGTCATAGAGGTGGTGAGTGTGAATTGGTTGTTGTTGAAGGTATTTTATTTTCATCGGTCTCGTGCAGCCTTACAGAAGCTGAGGCAAAAAAATTGGTTATGTAGTCCTTGTTCTCTCTTGGTGCCACAGTTCTAGTCACCCCCCACAGTCGGTATGGAAGTTTTGAGTCTAGCAAAGGAGGGTAGCTTTGTTGCAAGTTCTTAGGGCCACCATCAACCTCGTTCGGGCAGAGCATCGGAGCGCATTGTGAAGGATAGAGGGTGTTTCCACCATGTTTGCGGTCTCTGTCTTAAAGAGCATGTGGAAATAAAAGAAGGATTGGCGCTAATTCAAAGGTGTATTCATCAACAAAAGAAGGAGATTCTTGAGATGCAGGAACACCATTTGAGAAAAAACGAGAGAATTCATCAACTGGAAGATGAATTTGATGCTCTATGTCTGCAAATTGAGCTCCTTCAGCTCAAACTGGTGGAGAAAATCTCGAGTTCGGAGGAAGAAATTATTGGAATCAATCTCAACAACCCGACGCTAATGGATGAGTAGTTATCCCCATGTGACTTATTTTTTTATTCTTATTTTCTATGTCAATATATAATCTAAATATCTATTGAACTAGTTTTGTAGGATATATAGCAGTAATCAAGGAGTGAAAGGAAATTTTGTAATTTTGGCAATGAAAAAATTGGGCTTGGTATAAATGAATTCAAATTATGATGCCCACAGGTGGCCCTAAACTGTTTTCGTAAATCTCCCAGTTTTTGGCCACATATGAGCGCAGATTAATATAATACTCCTACATTTTTCGTTAAAAAAAATTAATAAAAATAAAAATAAAAACAAAAACAAAAAACATAAACCTAGTCATCTAATGCATAAATGTCAAGCAAGTGAAATATTCATTGGAATATGAGGTTAGTTAAGGTTTTAATAGAGAGCGCAGGGATTATACCCTTTAACCCATCAATAAGAGGAGGCTTTGAAGTTGTACATAATCCTTGTCCCAATTATACAGGTTATGGGATTAATAGCATAAAACCTTGTTTTAATGATGGATTTGGATAGTTGGACCTTTTAAGCCATCTCCACTTTGTTACTATGGGAGGACTTTGAAACCAATTAAACCCACCCATAATCATTATCTATCAGAAAGGCATTTTAGGCTTGGGTTTAAAGTGTTGGCATACTTTTTTACCATTGGAGTTTATCCCAAATCCGTTGGTCAATACTCTGCTATATAAAATAAATGTTCAATATGTTTATACACCTTAAAGGATATTTGAGTAGATTACACTTGAGCCAAATGTAAACATTCTTTTAGATATCTTGACATGTTAAATTTGAAGAAAACTCTTCTTTAAAACATGGGTTGGAAAATTAGGTAGTTTCTTAGTAGACCACCCACTCTTACCCACCCCCCTCGAAAGATCTAGGATCTCAATCCATGTAGGAGAACAAATTTATGTGAACAACTACAGTACGAAATCTTCAACCCATGGAGACAAAACCATTAAAGTGTTCTCACACAACTAGTGATGATGAGAAAGAATAATTGAACAATGGGCATGTTATTCTAGGAAAAAAAGAACATTGTTTGTTTGTTTATTTTTTTAACCAAGCTATGGGCACTCAAAAAAATCTATTTGCATATCTCCCATAATTTTTTATCCAAATACTTCTGACAACATAAAAAAAAAAAAAAATAAAATAAAATATATATATAAAATATATATAATAAATAATATATATATACATATATATATATAATATATATAAAAAAAATAATATATTATATATATAAATATATATATATAATTGAACAAAAAAATATTTAAAGAGTGTGTCTTTTGAGTTTACCACAAACACTATAATATTTATCAACTGAAATATCCATATGAATTACAAAAGAGGAATCCTTATTGCGTGGTTGAGATCTTTTACTATAAAGCATTTAGAGATACCATTCTCATATTTGGTGAATACAATGCTACCATGGATAACAAGAATGTGCATCATATCAATAAATTTAACTTGGGGCCCAAGGTTCGCCACTATGAAACATCCACAGACATTGTGACAATAATAATTAACTACTCAAGAACACTTTGTGTACCAATAAATTATTGAGAAAAATAATAAAAGACAACAGAACCAATGAACAATCATTTAATGCAAACATAAACCAATATAACCAAACCAAAACTTTAATTTCAATATCTATAATTTGATATCACTTTAGCTCAATTTTAAACCAGATTAACTACTGAAGAACACTATAAGGTACTAATATATTATTGAGAAAAACAATAACAAACAACAGAACCAATGAACAATAAATAAATGCAAACTTAAACCAATATAACTTAACCAAAACTTTAAATTCAATATTGAGAAAATTAACAAACAACGTAAGTCAATCTCACCATGTTAATGTAGAATTGCAAGGAGCCTAAAGATTTCTCATGGATCTATCCTAAGTGAATCTAAGGGGAATTTGAAGCATCTTAGGAAGGTGGGAAAACATGAGAATTTCCCCTATATCATGGAATTTTAGAAATTCTATGGGCCTTGACTGCAACTAACAAAATTTTGGGAAGGGTCTCCACAAGAGACAACATAGTTCACATAGATATGATGTTGAGACATTACGACCCATTATGAAAAATAAGTATTTTGGATACGCATTTTCTTAGTCCCCTCGTAATCTACAAATTGATAATCTAGGTCGATGGTTTTAGAGAGTCGACTCTCTTGGCACTTGAACTAAATTTACTATGTCATAGTCAAATAATAAGATATTTTTCTATGATAGAATGGCCCTATTAATCATTTTCAAAACTCTTTCATTTCCTTTTCAACCAAGTGACCATAACCTTGATGACTCATGCCTTTCGATTTTTGGGGGATCATATAGAAGAAGCCTAGCTTTGAACCTATTTCAAGAAACCTTCCCCCTTTGAGTAATTATAATGTGAAGCATGCCCTCATTGTCATCTTAGATTTCCACCATGTTAAACTTGGCAAACACCAACCAATGAGCTCTAAGGAATTCATTAATAATATATTTTCTGAAATAAACCCTTTCCTCAAATCATTTAATGTATACATATTGTACGTGCCTAGAAGTCGATCATTCAAGATCAACATAGTCCAAACCATCCATGTGTGGATTTGTAGTGAATCTAGAAACAATGGTCATAATACCATGTGAAATTACGGTTGCAACACCTCCTTTGTGATCTACACCATCAAACACAAAAATAAAAGCTTTCAACCATATAACATTCAAGTTCACTTATAATAATATTAATAAAGTATTAATCTTAACTTCCTTTAAAGATAAATACCTAGACCATAAATCAAATTTCTAATCCTTTGGACCTTATATTTTCTATGGGGGTTCATGAGCATTATTAGCCCCTTAATATTCCAAAATTATACCTTTAAGGGTGGATAGCATTGTAATGTATTATTTCTTTCACATTATAATTGACAAGCCCAAACAATGTCTTAAATGCACTCATCAAAACCATATTTTTGACGTTAATAACATAAACCTAGTTATCTAATACATAAATGTCAAGCACACGAAATATTCGTTGGAATACCCTTTAACCCATCAATAAGAGGAGGCTTTGAAGTTGACATCTGGCTCCTAATGCAACGTGACTGTTGTCCTTTGGCTTGTGCTACAATTGAAATTTGACTAATTTTATGCATGGGAGCCTTGGTTAATGCTCCTCAGAGCAGTCCCAACAATCAGCGAAATCAAGACGCAAACTTGTGAATTCATGGTGAGTGGGAGTGGCAGCAATCCATCTCGTATGGGGTGGTCAGTTCACGCGAGGGAAGCAATGGTCGGACAAGCTAGAGGTCAAATTCAAGATCGAAAGAATTATGGAAGAGCATCGGGATTTAAGAGGAATGACTATAGCTCAACTACTCTGCTTTAGGTTCCAGATCAGAATTCTCTATATAAGAAGCAGTAACAGTATGATCCTATGTGAAAAGAATCGGTTTAATGTTGTCTTGGGGGTTTCCATCTTAAGGACCCAGTGGCAGGGTCAAGGTGGTCTAGGAAGTTTTGTAGTGGCAGGGTCTGGGTAATCTGCATGGTGGTGGTTTCAAAGGGTAGTCGTGGGAGGGAATTGGTCATTGTTGAGGGTGGCATAATTGGTGATTTAGGAAAGAAGGATATTTTTGAAGTGGTAGCCATGGACAGTGGTGTAATAGAGGTGGTGAGTGTGAATTGGTTGTTGTTGAAGGTATTTTATTTTCGTCAGCCCCGTGCAGCCTTACAAAAGTTGAGGCAAAAAATTTGGTTATGTAGTCCTTATTCTCTCTTGGTGCCACAGTTCTAGTCACCCCCCACAGTCAGTATGGAAGTTTTGAGTCTAGCAGAGGAGGGTAGCTTTGTTGCAAGTTCTTAGGGCCACCGTCGGCCTCGTTCGGGCAAAGCATCTGGGTGCATTGTGAGGGATAGAGGGTGTTTCCACCATGTTTGCGGTCTCTGTGTTAAAGAGCATGTGGAAATAAAAGAAGGATTAGCGCTAATTCAAAGGTGTATTCATCAACAACAGAAGGAGATTCTTGAGATGCAGGAACACCATTTGAGAAAAATTGAGAGAATTCGTTAACTGCAAGATGAATTTGATGCTCTCTGTCTGCAAATTGAGCACCTTCAGTGCAAACTGGTGGGGGAAATCTCTAGTTCGAAGGAAGAAATTATTGGAATCAATCTCAACAACCCGACGCTAATGGAGGAGTAGTCAGTCCCATGTGTCTTATTTTTTTATTCTTATTTTATATGTCAATATATAATCTAAATATCTATTGAACTAGTTTTGTAGGATAAATAGCAGTGGTCAAGGAGTGAGGGGAAATTTTGTAATTTTGGGAATGAAAAAATTGGGCTTGGTAGAACATAATTCAAATTATGATGCCCACAGGTGTCCTTGAACTGTTTTTGTAAATCTCTCGATTTTTGGCCACGTAGGAGCGCGGATTAATATAATACTCCTACATTTTTTCGTTAAAAAAAAATAAACCTAGTCATCTAATGCATAAATGTCAAGCAAGTGAAATATTCATTGGAATCTGAGGTCAATTAAGGTTTTAATAGAGAGAACAGGGATTATACCCTTTAACCCATTAATAAGAGGAGGCATTGATGTTGTAAATAATCTTTGTCCCAATTATAGAGGTTATGGTATTAATAGCATAAAACCTTGTTTTAATGATGGATTTGGATGGTTGGACCTTGTAAGCCATCTCCACTTTGTTACTATGGGAGAACTTTGAAACCAATTAAACCCACCCATAATCATTATCTATCAGAAATGCATTTTAGGCTTGGGTTTAAAGTGTTGGCATACTTTTTTACCATAGGGAGTTTATCCCAAATTCTTTGGTCAATACTCTGCTATATAAAATAAATGTTCAATATGTTTATACACCTTAAAGGATATTTGAGTAGATTACACTTGAGCCAAATGTAAACATTCCTTTAGATATCTTGACATGTTAAATTTGAAGAAAACTCTTCTTTAAAACATGGGTTGGAAAATTCGGTAGTTTCTTAGTAGACCACCCACTCTTACCCACCCCCCTCGAAAGATATAGGATCTCAATCCATGTAGGAGAATAAAGTTATGTGGACAACTACAGTATGAAGTCTTCAACCCATAGAGATAAAACCATTAAAGTGTTCTCACACAACTAGTGATGATGAGAAAGAATAATTGAACAATGGGCATGTTATTCTAGGAAAAAAAAACATTGTTTGTTTGTTTATTTTTTTAACCAAGCTATGAGCACTCAAAAAATTCTATTTGCATATCTCCCATATTTTTTTATCCAAATACTTCTGACAACATAAAAAAAAAAAAAAATTGAACAATTTTTTTTTAAAGAGTATGTGTCTTTTGAGTTTACCACAAACACTATAATATTTATCAATTGAAATATCCATATGAATTACACAAGAGGAATCCTTATTGCCTGGTTGAGAGATTTTATTATAAAGCATTTAGAGGTACCATTCTCATATTTGGTGAATACAATGCTACCATGGATAACAAGAATGTGCATCATATCAATAAATTTAACTTGGGGCCCAAGGTTCGCCACTTTGAAACATCCACAAACATTGTGACAATAATAATTGACTACTCGAGAACACTTTGTGTACCAATAAATTATTGAGAAAGATAATAAAAAACAATAGAACCAATGGACAATGAATTAATGCAAACATAAACCAATATAACCAAACCAAAACTTTAATTTCAATCTTTATAATTTGATATCACTTTAGCTCAATTTTAAACCAAATTAACTACTGAAGAACACTATGAGGTACTAAAATATTATTGAGAAAAACAATAACAAACAACAGAACCAATGAACAATAAATAAATGCAAACTTAAACCAATATAACCTAACCAAAACTTTAAATTCAATATTGAGAAAAACATTAACAAACAACATATGTCAATCTCACCATGTTAATGTAGAATTGCAAGGAGCCTAAAGATTTCTCATAGATCTATCCTAAGTGAGTCTAAGGAGAATTTGAAGCATCTTAGGAAGGTGGGAAAACATGAGAATTTCCCCTATATCATGGAATTTTAGAAATTCTATGGGCCTTGACTGCAACTAACAAAATTTTGGGAAGGGTCTCCACAAGAGACAACATAGTTCACATAGCTAGGATGTTGAGACATTACAACCCATTAAGAAAAATAAGTCTCTTGGATACGCATTTTACTAGTCCCCTCGTAATCTACAAATTGATAATCTAGGTCGATGGCTTTAGAGAGCCAACTCTCTTGGAACTTGAACTAACTTTCCTATGTCATAGTCAAATAATAAGATATTTTTCTATGATAGAATGGCCCAATTAATCATTTTCAAAACTCTTTCATTTCCTTTTTAACCAAGTGACCATAACCTTGATGACTCATGCCTTTTAATTTTTGGGGGATCATATAGAAGAAGCCTAGCTTTGAACCTATTTCAAGAAACCTTCTCCCTTTGAGTAATTAGAAAGTGAAGCATGCCCTCATTGTCATCTTAGATTTCCACCATGTTAAACTTGGCACACACAAACCATTGAGCTCTAAGGAATTCATTAATCATCTATTTTCTGAAAGCAACCCTTTCCTCAAATCATTTAATGTATACATATTGTACGTGCCTAGAAGTCGATCATTCAAGATCAACATAGTCCAAACCATCCATGTGTGGATTTGTAGTGAATCCAGAAACAATGGTCGTAAGAACATGTGAAATTACGGTTGCAACACCTCCTTTGTAATCTACACCATCAAACACAAAAATAAAAGCTTTCAACCATATAGCATTCAAGGTCACTTATAATAATGTTAATAAAGTATTAATCTTAACTTCCTTTAAAGATAAATACCTAGACCATAAATCAAATTTCTAATCCTTTGAACCTTATATTTTCTATGGGGGTTCATGAGCATTATCAGCCCCTTAATATTCCAAAATTATACCTTTAAGGGTGGATAGCATTGTAATGTATTATTTCTTTCACACTATAATTGACAAGCCCAAACAATGACTTAAATGCACTCATCAAAACCACACTTTTGACGTTAATAACATAAACCTAGTCATCTAATACATAAATGTCGAGCACGCGAAATATTCGTTGGAATCTAAGGTCAGTTAAGGTTTTAATAGAGAGAGTAGGGATTATACCCTTTAACCCATCAATAAGAGGAGGCTTTGAAGTTGACATCTGGCTCATGATGCAACGTGACTGTTGTCATTTGGCTTGTGCTACACTTGAAATTTGACTAATTTTATGCATGGGAGCCTTGGTTAATGCTCCTAGAGCAGTCCCAATAGTCGGCGAAATCAAGACGCAAACATGTGAATTCATGGTGAGTGGGAGTGGCAGCAATCCATCTCGTATGGGGTGGTCAGTTCACGCGAGGGAAATAATGGTCGAACAAGCTAGAGGTCAAATACAAGATCAGAAGAATTATGGAAGAGCATCAAGATTTAAGAGGAATGAGTATAGCTCAACTACTCTGCTTTAGGTTCCAGATCAGAATTCTCTATATAAGAAGTAGTAACGGTATGATCCTATGTGCAAAGAATCAGTTTAAAGTTGTCATAGGGGTTTCCATCTTAAGGATCCAGTGGCAGGGTCAAGGTGGATCTGGGAAGTTTTTTTAGTGACAGGGTCTGGGTAATCTGCATGGTGGTGGTTTCAGAGGGTAGTCATGGGAAGGAATTGGTCATTATTGAGGGTGGCATAATTGGTGATTTAGGAAAGAAGGATATTTTTGAAGTGGTAGCCATGGACAGTGGTGTAATAGAGGTGGTGAGTGTGAATTGGTTGTTCTTGAAGGTATTTTATTTTCATCACTCTCGTGCAACCTTACAAAAGCTTAAGCTAAAAATTTGGTTTTGTAGTCCTTATTCTCTCTTGGTGCCACAGTTCTAGTCACCCCCCACAATCGGTATGGAAGTTTTGAGTCTAGCAGAGGAGGGTAGCTTTGTTGCAAGTTCTTAGAGCCACCATCGGCCTCGTTTGGGCAGAGCATCGGGGCGCATTGTGAAGGATAGAGGGTGTTTCCACCATGTTTACGGTCTCTGTGTTAAAGAGCAAGTGGAAATAAAAGAAGGATTGGCGCTAATTCAAAGGTGTATTCATCAACAACAGAAGGAGATTCTTGAGATGCAGGAACACCATTTGAGAAAAAACAAGAACATTCATCAACTGGAAGATGAAGTTGATGCTCTATGTCTGCAAATTGAGCACCTTCAGCTCAAACTGGTGGAGAAAATCTCGAGTTCGGAGGAAGAAATTATTGGAATCAAACTCAACAACCCGATGCTAATGGAGGAGTAGTCAATCCCATGTGTCTTATTTTTTTATTATTATTTTCTATGTCAATATATAATCTAAATATCTATTGAAATAGTTTTGTAGGATATATAGTAGTAGTTAAGGAGTGAGGGGAAATTTTGTAATTTTGGGAATGAAAAAATTGTGCTTGGTAGAACAGAATTCAAATTATGATGCCCACAGGTGGCCCTGAACTATTTTTGTAAATCTCCCGGTTTTTGGCCACGTACGAGCGCGGATTAAGATAATACTCCTACTTTTTTTGGTTTAAAAAAAAAAAAAAAACATAAACCTAATCATCTAATGCATAAATGTCAAGCAAGTGAAATATTCATTGGAATCTGAGGTCAGTTAAGGTTTTAATAGAGAGCGCAGGGATTATACCCTTTAACCCATCAATAAGAGGAGGCTTTGAAGTTGTAAATAATCTTTGTCCCAATTATAGAGGTTATGGGATTAATAGCATAAAATCTTGTTTTAATGATGGATTTGGATAGTTGGACCTTGTAAGCCATCTCCACTTTGTTACTATGGGAGGACTTTGAAACCAATTAAACCCACCCATAATCATTATCTATCAGAAAGGCATTTTAGGCTTGGGTTCAAAGTGTTGGCATACTTTTTTACCATGGGGAGTTTATCCCAAATTCTTTGGTCAATACTCTGCGATATAAAATAAATGTTCAATATGTTTATACACCTTAAAGGATATTTGACTAGATTACACGTGAACCAAATGTAAATATTCTTTTAGATATCTTGACATGTTAAATTTGAAGAAAACTCTTCTTTAAAACATGGGTTGGAAAATTAGGTAGTTTCTTAGTAGACCATGCACTCTTACCCACCCCCCTCGAAAGATCTAGGATCTCAATCCATGTAGGAGAATAAAGTTATGTGGACAACTACAGTATGAAGTCTTCAACCCATAGAGATAAAACCATTAAAGTGTTCTCACACAACTAGTGATGATGAGAAAGAATAATTGAACAATGGGCATGTTATTCCAGGAAAAAAAAAACATTGTTTGTTTGTTTATTTTTTTAACCAAGCTATGGGCACTTAAAAAACTCTATTTGCATGTCTCCCATAATTTTTTTATCCAAATACTTCCGACAACATCAAAAAAAAAATTGAACAATTTTTTTTTTAAAGAGTTTGTGTCTTTTGAGTTTACCACAAACACTATAATATTTATCAATTGAAATATCCATATGAATTACACAAGAGGAATCCTTATTGCTTGGTTGAGAGCTTATATTATAAAGCATTTAGAGGTACCATTCTCATATTTGGCGAATACAATGCTACCATGGATAACAAGAATGTGCATCATATCAATAAATTTAACTTGAGGCCCAAGGTTCGCCACTATGAAACATCCACAAACATTGTTACAATAAGAATTAACAACCCAAAAACACTTTCTGTACCAATAAATTATTGAGAAAAATAATAACAAACAACATAACCAATCAAAGATGAATGAATGCAAACTTAAACCAATATAACCATATTAAAACTTTAAATTCAATATTTATAACTTGATATACCTTTAACCCAAATTTAAACCAAATTAATTATTGAAAAACATTATAAGCTAATAACAAATTATTGAGAAAAACAATAACAAACATCATAACCAATAAACAATAAATAAATGCAAACTTAAACCAATATAACTTAACCAAAACTTTAAATTCAATATTAATAACAAACAAAAGAATCAATGAACAATAAATAAACGTAAACTTAAAGCAATATAAACTAACCAACTCTTTAAATTCAATATTTATATTTTAATGTCACTTTAGCTCGATTATAAACCAAGTTTACTATTATAATTATTTTTCTTTCTAATATATATAACATTAATATGTTTAAATTCACTTGCTTGTTAACATTAATCTAACTTATAATAATTTTCTCTCACATAAAAAGACATCCTAAGACACTTATCTTGACGGGTCAAATAAACTATAACCATTGACCAACACCAACTTTAAATATTTTAAAAATGATATCTAATTAATTTTAATTTTATTTATCATAAATTATCCATCCAATACTAAATATGATATCTTGAGACACTCATATCATTAACAACATGTCATGCCCTTTAAGCCTACTAATTATTAATTGAAATTGAGATGCATGGCAAGTGCAACAACAGTGCCATGTCAAATAAACCATAACCATTAGCCAACACCAACTTTATCATAAATTATCCATCCAATACTAAATATGATATCATGATACACTCATATCATTAGCAACATGTCATAGTCATAGTCATTATTATTAATTGAAATTGAGATGCATGGCAAGTGCAACAACGTGTCATTGATTTGGATCTACATGTGTAATTATTTGGATCTACATGTGTAATTATTTGGATCTCTCCTTATCTTATAATTGTTGGATATTATAAGATAGCAAGTGCATCCATCACACATTCAAATCCCTTGATGGAGAGATCAAATAATGGTGAAAGTTAAAGCTACATAAGACATTCATTTATTATAGTTTGGAGGTATATAAAAGTTTGCAATATAGTTTACAAAGTTATTTTTAATCCCTCCTTTTTAACCTACATGGACTTTGGGAATCAATATGTTGTTTTCCCTTATTAAATTGCATGTAAATTAATGTTTTAAAATTTAATTATTAATCCCCGTCTTTTAACTTAAATGAACTATGAGAATCAATATGATTAAATTGCATGTAAATTAATGTTTGATAAAATTATTCATATAATTTTTGGTTTGTCAAATATTTTTGTTAATTAATTAAATTGTTTGTTTTTATTGTACGAATAGAATATTTTGTAATTTTATTTGGTTTTATTTCGAAGCATTTTTCATTTATTTAAAGAGTTATTTTTGGTACATTTTTGTTAATTAATTAAATTGTTTGTTTTTATTGTACGAATAGAATATTTTGTAATTTTATTTGGTTTTATTTCGAAGCATTTTTCATTTATTTAAAGAGTTATTTTTAAGTTTCAAGTTAGTATGCAATATGTAATTTTAATTTTTATATTATATATTAATGTTATTTTTTAACTTAATTAACTTAATATTAATTTTGATATTTTGTTTTATAAATTGACATGAATTAGTGTTCACAATTTTTATTTTGGTGTTAATTTGTATATCTCGATTATTTACAGGATAATAGCTTATCATGTTTGAGGGGTCATAAGGGAGTCTTAACTTTTGAAAAAATTGTTTGGAGTGGTTTTTTTTGTCTATTTTTTGGTGGTTTTCGGTACAATGTTTACTTTTGGTGGTTTTATGGCCCATGGTTTTCTAATTTTGGTTAAGGAATCAAGGTTGTAGTCTAATCTGGATCAATCAGCATTCTACATGCTGCAAGATCCTATATATTTGATTGTAAACGATGGAGTCAATTGGTGATAAAAGTTTACAGGTGTGGCTCTGAAAAAATTGTTGGTTTTCCCAGTTAGGATTTGTAGGGCTAATTTTTTAGTAATTTGTTGGATTGTCATTGTTTAATTTTGTTTATAAAGAATTTTTGTATGCATTGTTTAATGTAAAGACCTCAAATTCACATTAGCTACAATTTGGTGGCCTCTATGAATTAACATTTAGAACTTGTGAATTGTATATGGTTGCAATGTTGCTTGTAGAATCTGTAGGGTTTTCAATACCTCACCATTTGAAAATGTTTGGTGAATGATTCCTCTAGTTGACAAATTTGATTTGAGCTGCAAATTTGTTTTAATCATGTGTGCTATGCCTTTCATAGGGAGTTGTGATGAGAGTTCATCGTCCTCGTATCATGAATTTAGCACTATCTAAAAATTAAATAACCTCAACATAAAGAATACTCACAATGACGTGGGATAAATCAATGTAGCTCTTGCTATACACCATCTAGGTAATGTAATACCTATAGCACATTGTTCTTCTCCCCATTTGATATATGTTGTTATATTTCACTCAATTATTATAACAAATAATACCTTTAAGTATATATAGTTGCAATGTAAACAATGCAGATACAATCTATCTAACACCAATAACTATGCATACCACCCTTTGTAGGGATGTATATTTTTACAATGTAATTACATCTAAACCAAATACTCTCTCTCGACAACATCTCCCTTCTATGTAGATGTCTAAACATATGCACATGGTATATCTCTACCAAATTAAGTAAACCATCTTATATATATATATAAACCTAACCACTCACAAAAAATAAATAATTAGCATAAATGTGATATTGTTAGTGATATTATTATGTGTTAATGGTTGTATGAGATGTCACATTCAAGGTGGGTAAAATTTTGTTTGTAATCCACCTCTCTCACATGTAAATGATGTTTGAATCACATAACTATATATTATACAAGTTATAGTTCTAAACCAAATACTCTCTCTCTCTACAACATCTCCCTTCTATGTATATGTCTAAACATATGCATGTGATATATCTCTACCAAATTAAGTAAACCATCTTATATATATGTATAAAAACCTAAACCACAAACAAACAAATAATTAGCATAAATGTGATATTGTTAGTGATGTTATCATGTGTTAATGGATATATGAGATGTCACATTCAAGGTGGGTACAATTTTATTTATAATCCACCTCTCTCACATGTAAATGGTTCTTGAATCACATAATTATAAATTATACAAGTTATAGTTATTACCATATGTTGAAGTAGTGTTGTATATATTAAGTTTTTTTCACATATAAGAAGTAATTTCATAAACATTTATGTCTTTTTTTAATAAATATTTAAATTTTAAAAAGTAGCTAGTGTATTTTTGTAAGGTGGTTAATGTATTTTTACAAGGGAATTGTTGTTAAGTGGTTAAGTCGTCACATCAATAATTTGGGTTGGGTAGGAAAAATTTTGTGCTAAGGTTAAGTTGATTTCTGCTCTACAAATAGGTTGATATTAAGTTGAGTTGCTCTACAAAGTGGGGTGAAGTCTTCTCCAAAGATATCCTAGTTTTCTTCCAAAAACTAATCAAAATATTACCAATAATCATTACCCAATGAAAGAGATTTAAACCAATAACTTGCTTCTTTAATTTACTTCAAGGTTCATGAGATACAAACCTAATTACTCTTCTTTCTTAAACCTGAACTCCTCTACATCTGATCTCCACAAGTTTTCTCAACCAAATGGGAAAGAGCACGACTTGTTTATAGGCCATGTTGCCCTTCAATAGAGCTGAACTGACTATATTTTTTGAGATGACTTGTGCATCAAATTTAATATTTATTTAAATTTGTTTTAGGGGGTGACCTTAGTAGAGGTGTCAAATCGACTTTATTTCTAATAATTATTTTACATACATTTGGGATTTCATCCTGATTATCAATTCAAAACAAATGATTTCAAGTATTTCTACCTTGCATCCAAAACCTTAATGGTAGAGCAATCTGATAATGGTTTAGAGGATGTAAACAAATAATTGCAAAAGAACAACAATTATTTTTACTCACATTATGGCAACAAATGATTACTTGTCGATGATAGTATTATTTTAGTATTGTTCATGTCTTAAGTCTAGGTAGACTTCACAATGATCCTTTCAACAGTTTGGTCTCCAAAATCAACATTGGCTTTAGGGGAGTCTTCTTCACTATGTGGTACAAGTTTCAAAAATAGAGGTAAAAACTTTATCCATTATTTCATAACTGCAATGCCCTTGGTGCTTTCAGTCTTGTTTACATAAGCCTCTATTAGTTGTAGTTAACCAAGGAGAGTTACCACTCTTTGGATCTTCACTATATATCAATGCAATATATTTCATTTGACCTCTCAACAATCTCCCATTGCTTTGAAATCAATGACATTATCTCAACACTCATCGAATCATGGAATATAAGACTCATGAAGAAGCATTCACTGGACATAAACCAAAGGTTGGACATTTAAGAATCTTTGGTTGTCCAATTTACATACATGCACCTAAGGAATATATGTTAGACATAAGGAGTCATCAAAGTCCTACAGAATTTATGTTCCAGGACAACAATAGGTTGAAGTAGTAGGGATGTAACCTTTGATGAGAATGTTGCCTATTGGAAGTCCAAAGAAGCTCCCATGTACTTTGATGACAATGAAGAAGATGAAGCTCCAAAGGAAGAGGGTTTTGGCCTTTTTAATTCTACAAAGCATCCCATATATCTTTAAGAAGAACCAGAAGGGCATAATGAATCAATGGCTCCAGTTGTTATTTCTGTTACACAGTAATTTGTCACCGACCCGGTATTCCTTGATTCCAGACATTGTTAGTCTGTGTTATTGACATCTGCCTTGTGTCATGTTGCAAATTATGTGTCAATGTCTTCCTTGTCATCTCAGGAAGCATAACTTAGTTCACTACTGCTGGACCATACCCCTTATTACCTATGTTTTCGGGTCGTTGCAAGACAGCAATTGTTCCACCCGCGAAGATGGCCAAGATTGCACTATCCCTAGCAAAGTATTTGCTTTGTTTTTGTGTTGCACTCGCTACGAGCTACTTTTAGCAAGTCTTTTAGCCAACTCGTCGAAGCTTCGAAGTGTAACAGCTTCATGGGCGGTCCTAAGGTTGGTTGTTGGATTAGATGAGCTCGCCTCTTTCCTTTGGGATGGTTGTTCCACCTTTTGTGCAACCTCTCAAAGGTATAAGCTCTTTATCCCATCTCTTATGGAAGCCCCTCCTCCTATAAATACTTCCTCCGTGATTGAGATCAACTAGCTTCAGAGTTCAAGAGATCAATAGTAAAAGTAGAGAGTTTTGCTAGAGTGTAGAAGTAGCCTCTCATATAACTTATCTTGGGATGGTTTTGAGTGGAGTTGGCTTGATTGCAAGAGTGTTCTAGCATTAGTCTTTTGAGTAGGAGAAAGAGAGTTATTCGTCTTTTCGGAGACAATTCATGAGCGAATGCTTGCGAAGACATGCTGGCAGGACCCTTCAAGGAGGCTTACAACATCAAGGCTTGGTTGTAAGTTCTACTTTAGTTTACATTAATACAAATCAACAGCTTATTTCCTATATCTTATGTCATATTTCGTATTGATAGCTTGAAGCTCCTTGACTCTTTAAGTAGATCATTTTTGTCGTACTCTATTATGTTCGTGGTTGTGCTCTGTATGTTGTTTTCAGGTACAACTGATTAGAAGAACAAGAGCTGGAGCAGCACAATAGGGACTTCATCTAACAACGATTTGAAGGTAGGCCTTCATGACATCAACTTTCTAAGGAAATTTGCTTTGGTATTGTCTTTGTTGTGACTAGACCCACTCTAGGGCTAGAGGGGTTGCCTCTGTCCGCAAAGGGAACTTGCCTGCGTCACAAGTTGGTGACCATAGTAGGGACCTTTGTCTTTTGCCTCTTGATTTGATTTTGTTTTGCTTGTTTATTGTCTCCTTTACTTTTGGGATGAATTCTTCATCTTATGGGTTGTTTGACTACTCCTAGTAGTCTTCCTTCTATCATAAGTGATAGTCTAGCCTTCCCTCTGGTGGATTTTGAATTTTTTCCTTTGTTTTAGGGTCGTCACAGTTTATTTTATGACAATCACAAAGATAGTCACACTTGTGCTATCTGATCAGTTGTGCCTTCTATTGTTTGGCCCGATAAATCGCCTCATAGTAATGAAGAGATCTAAAATCGGCTCGGCACCGTTCACTGGTGTACTTCAGAGACGACGTCGCAAAGTGGCTAGTTAGGGAGGTGTGACATTTCATTGTCATAACATGTTGTCATTTTTATGCTCACGGAGATTCTTGTAGGTTTCAATTTTTAAGTTTTGTTTGTTGATTGACCAGGGTGTCCTATCCTTTTGAGCTTGTCTTCTGCCTCTTTATTGTGTGTCAAATTGTTGAATGCTATAATCTTTGACTCCGGGTTTTATTCCCCCTGAAAATTCTCCTTTTGAACTGTGTGACTTGTTTACCTTACGGTTTCTTGAAACGTTAGCTTTTCTTGGGTTACTTATTCGTTGGATCTTTGGGCTGTGTTTGGCATGATCCCTTGCTTTGTTTGAGGCTTCTCCTTATTAACTATTTTTTCATCTTCCTTATTGGTATGTGACGTTTGGTTACCAAAACTTTCAAGTCTTGTTCATTTGGTTTCCTTCCTTCACTTGGCATAGATCACATTACTTCCCAGTCAGTGAGAAAGCTTTCCAGTTTTGCAAAAAGAAACATCTTCTCGATTTTGAGTCTTTGATTCATTTTAGAGTAGAATGTTTCTCCTCATTTATTGAATGGTTTCATTTGGAAAAGGCTTAAAACTAGCATTGTTTTGAGTTTTGCATTTGGTTGCTTGTCATTTATTTGAAAAATCAAAATATTGCATTCATTTTGCATTAGGAAATGAGAACAATCTTTTGCATTAGTAAATTCTTGACATTTAGACATTGAAAAGCAAAGAATGTATTTTCATTTTCTTGATTAGAATGCTTATGAGTTAGTGAAAGATAGAAGCATTTCATTCTTGCATTTTCTTGCTTGTCGCTTTGGTTGCTTTGAAATGAACCTCTCACTTTTCTTTAGTTAGTTATTCATTGAAAAAGGAATGGTTTCTTTACTCATTTAGTTGCATTTTGAAGATACATTCGGTAGGGCCTTGAAACTGAAATTTAATTCAAGATTAACTACTAAAATTTATTGAAATAACCTAAAAACACATTGGAACTTAACGCTCACATATCTAGAGGTCTAGGCTAGAGACATGTTCCGGTGTCATTAAACCTAGTGGTTGTTATTTTCACTAAGGTTGGGTGATTACTCCTTTTGTGATTCGATAAGTACTGGTACGGATTGTGCTCCCTATATCATCGTGTATATGATGGGATACCCCACTAGGTTACAATCCTATTATCCATAGGACGCCGAGCCTGCTGCCTTACGAATCGTAACGCACTGAAAACAACATTCGGGAAGATTAGTTGTTGTATGGAAAGTCCTTGGTCATTTCTCATTCATTTTACCACCAAGGTGTATATGCAGTTTCACGATTTGTCTAGTAAACCTTTTGCCTAGAATTCTAGAGTAGTCACTTTCATTCCTTTTCGACTCTTTAAAATTAAAAGGATCGTCTGAGCACTTCTCCTTTCAGGCTCATTAAAATTCGAAGGAGACTAGAGTCATCTTTTGTCCTTTTTCTCGACTCTCTAAACATGAAATGGCAAAGTTTCGTCCAAGTGTTATAAAATTTATTTGCCCACGACAACATCCTACTTGTTAGTTTTGGCCACATCGTGAGTAATATCCTTGAAAATAATTTATAGCCCTCTTAATTAAATATTCTCTCCTGGTCTTTTGAGTTTAGGCCATCCTGGTGGACTCGTCTGTTCTGTCATCTTTACCAAGTGGCGAAGAGCCTTCTTCCCCTGTCCCTTCTGAGGTATCATCTATTAGTGGCTCTCTTGCTATCGTTCCAAGTGTTAAACCTCTTGCCTCTCGAGCTTCGGGTGAGGAACCTTTTGATATCAATTAGACTCCTCCCAACGTTTGGGAATTTCTAGACTAAGATCTTTCGTCTACTCCCCTTGGTGCTTCAGTTCTTATGGCCTCTTCCGACATGGATGAATCGAGCCCTGTTAGTAGTTAAGAGAGCCTTATCTCAACTGGTGAATATCAGTTTCCTATGGAAGGTTTCCCTTTCCACACCTCTCCAGATGTTTCATTACCACTTCGCTATCGCACTCTGGCTGACATAGTTGGTTCTACATCTCTACACCAAAGCTCTATATGGTCTCGTATAATGGTTCTGACTTTAGGGCCGTTCCTGTCTACTAAGTCGGTTGCGACCTCCATTCCTTGGACGCAGGTTACATCGGTTACATCTGTTCCATCGATGCCCACCGTTTGTGTGGCATCTTTAGCTCCTCTTGTTAGTGCAGTTACCACATCCTCGGTGGTCACTGCTAACACTAGGATATCTTCAGGACCCGTTGACGGTGGTCCTTCACCTCTGGCTTCGAGAGTCAGTCAACCTACGGGTAGTGTACCTATATCCTCGAATTCCATTCTGGGGGGATTGTCGTATGATCAATATCTATTTACTCTTCAAAATCCGACATATAACCCTCTAGGTTCTCAGCAGATGTCTGTTATGCATAACCCTCCACACTATTATGATCACTGTTGAGCTCATATTTATTATACTGGACCTCTTCCTCATACAGCTCCAATTGATAGTCAAATTCCACCTTCGGTTTCTTGGAATCACACTACTTACCATGGCTCGCAAGGATAACCTCAGCAGGGGCAACCTTTGGGCTCGCAAGGACAACCCTTTTCAGGGACAACCTTTAGCCCAAATAGGTTCATCCTTTGTTTATTTAGGACAACCTCCTTTATCTCAAGGACCACCTTCTGGTCAATTAATTCAACCTCAATTCTAGCAAGGCCAACCTGCTGCCCAGCAAGGACAAGCTTCTGGTCAGTTAAGTTAGCCTCAGTTCCAACAAGGCCAACCTGTTGCTCAACAAGGACAACCTTCTGGTCAGTTAAGTCAGCCCCAGTTCCAACAAGGCTAACCTATCGCTCAGCAAGGACAACCTTTTGGTTAGGTCAATCCATTTATTAGTCAACCTAGTGTCAAATTCAACCTGGACCTCAAGCTCAAGCTGGTCCCTAAACTCAAACCAGTCCCCAGGCTCAGTTTGGATTCCTAGCTCAACC
Organism: Pinus taeda; assembly: GCA_000404065.3. NCBI lineage: Eukaryota > Viridiplantae > Streptophyta > Pinopsida > Pinales > Pinaceae > Pinus > Pinus taeda. The sequence continues at coordinate 205,133 of APFE030151304.1, read as the reverse complement.
TGTTTATCATATACAACCTGGGCCCCAGGCGCAGTTTGGGCCTTAGTTTTAGTACGGTCCTCAAGTACCTCATCAACCCCAAGGGTAACCTCAGGGTAATCCATATCAGAATTATCAGCAACCTCAGGTTAATCCTTATCAGAATTTTTAGCAACCATATGCTACCCCTGTTGGTCAAGCTGGTAATCAATGGTTTGTTGGAGGTCAAAATCCAGGTCAGTAACCAGGGTATGGTTTTAATCCGCCAAACTATAACCCTTATGGACAAAATCCTCCAAGACAAGATCCATGGGGGCAACAAGGCCCTGGTTGGAACCCTAACGTTGGTCCTTATCAGAGACCCGTGATGTCTTTCAATCCTCAATTACCTTTTCTTGCGACTCTAGAACTGCCTGATGTGTCGAACTTGACGAATGATCCTATACTTCATAATCCATATTGGCGACATGCTTCAACCAAGATCCCTGGTGACTGTCCTAAGTTTGAAGGCAAGTTTGGATAATACCCCTAGGCATGTGTCCGGGAAAGAACCTGAAGTTCCTTCTAGTGTTCCCCCGTCCAATTCTGGCCCTCTTCATATTGAAAAGCCTAGTAATGAGTCTGTCATTCGACCACCTGCTAAAGGAATTCTATGGAAATCTTCCTATAATCCCAATGCTCGTGCTACACAGCACTCAGTATTGTCAAAGATCTAGCCAAGCTCCTTCAGCTATGTCTGCATTGGAGGTTCTCCATAGTTTTCCTCCCCAACGAAAGTCATTACTATCTGCCATCGGTGGAATTGATCCGGCTGATTCCGAGTTGATTACTTTCGATCTTCGAAATCATGTGCCGCATTTGCCTCACCAGATCACTTTTCTCATCTAGGTTGTTATTAACTCAAAGACTATTCATCGTATTATTATCGATATAGGCGCCTCGACTTGCATCATGTTTGTTGCTTGTTGGAAAGCCATTGCTTCTCCCTCTTTTAGTCAATCTCCGAATACCTTGGAGGCATTTGACAGAAGAGATTCTCGTCTATTTGGTATTCTCCCACGTTTGCCTATCACCTTGGAAGGCAAGACGTCAACATCAAAGTAGAGGTTGTCAACACCAATCTAACTTACAACCTTCTACTAGGTCGAAGTTGGACATATGTTATGCATGTCATTGCTTCTTCACTATTCCGCATACTCTGTTTTCCTCATCAAGGGAAAATTGTTACGATCGATCAGTTGTCCTTCTTTGCTTCCTCTTCCTCGGAAGACAATGTTCCATATGTGGAGCATACCATAATTCCTTATGAGAGTGTGGGTGATGGGCTCTTTAAAGCTCTTGCCCTCATGGGCATTTTTCCACTCCCACCTCGTAATGTCACCTCTGTCAATATGATCTTTGTTAACCCTGATCCATCGGTGATTCCTCCTCTCAATCAGGTAGATTCTTGGGTGACGTTATGTCGTTAAGCCTTGCTAAGATTAACTATGTTGAAATCATCTCGGCTTCGACTTCTTCTTCTGACTCTACACCTTCGAGTAGATCTCTTGACACATATGTGAAATCCCCTTAGCTTGAAGATATTGCTTCTCCTGATCCTTTGCAAGAAACGTTTCCTTCTAATGAGGCTATTCTTGAAACCTCGTCTTTTGAGGGTCCTCCTTGGGTCAATAGTCATCAACGTTCCTCATTTCTTCCTGGCTTTGGGGCAATGACTGCCTATCTAGATAATTTTGCTTCCCATGTTCCTTCTCAACCGCTTAAGATGCCCATCTTAAATCATGAGGTATTTTCTGAAGGGAATATGGGAAATATCATGCAAACGATGCTTATCGATATCTATGTTAAACTAGGGGTTGTCGAAAATATTCACATTGGAGTAACTTGTTCTCCAGAGGAGATCAAGATTTACACTAGTCTCTTCCGAGAGTTTCGCGATGTGTTCACTTGGTCGTATGAAGAAATGCCCGGTATAGATATGAGTATTATGGTGCATGAGATACCTACATATCCTGATGCGAAACCAGTTCATCAATGTTTACGTCCCATGCACCCAAGATAGGCAGCTTCCATTAAGGGAGAGGTTGAAAAACTTCTCAAGGTTAGGTTCATTTATCTTATTCCATGGACAAACTGGGTCTCTAACATTGTCCCTGTGACTAAAAAGCAGGGCACTATTCGAGTTTGTGTTGATTATCATGATATGAATTGCGCATGTCCGAAAGATAACTACCCCACTCCCTTTATTGACCAACTTATTGATAACTGTGCTGGGAATGAAATCTTCTCTTTTATGGACGGCTTCTCTAGCTATAACCAAATCAATATTTGATCCATGTGGATGTTGGTGGCCACCCACCTATCCCATTTGAACCCCCACAACTGTCTCTTTCAGTTTTTTAGGATTTCGGTCCTGAAAAACTAAAAGAGACAGTTGTGGAGGTCCAAATGGGATAGGTGAGTGGCCACCAACATCCACCTGGATCATTATTTTACCTACTGATCAGCACAAGACTGCCTTTATCTGTCCATGGGGTACTTTTTCTTATAAAAAGCTTCCTTTTGGTCTAAAGAATGTCGGTGCAACTTTCCGAAGACCAATTTCCTATGCTTTTCATGATATTAGACACATTGTTTAGCCTTATTTGGGTGATCTTCCTGCTCATTCAACTAAACGCATAGACCAACCGAACCACCTCCGTCATATTTTTCTTCACTGTAAACATAACCACAATCATCTCAATCTGCATAAATGTGTCTTCTACGTTAAGTCTAACAGAATCCTTGGGTTTGTCATTTCGAAGGAGGGTATTCGTCTCGATCCACTCAAGGTCGAAGCTATTTTGAATCTCCCGCCTCCTGCTACTTTGCACTAGTTGCAGAGTCTGCAAGGGAAGGATAATTTCTTGCGTCATTTCATCCCTAACTATGTCAAGGTCGCTAAAGTTTATACACATCTGCTTAAGCACGACATTCCATTCATTTGGGATGAAATTGCCGAAAATTCATTTGAACAACTCAAGACCCTTATTGTTTATGCTCCTTTGTTGTGTCCACCTAACTATCACCGTGATTACTTGCTTTATCTAGTTGCCGTTGATAGTACCATTCGCATGGTTCTGGTACAGGACGACAATGATGGTTCCGAGCATGTCATATATTATCTTAGCTGCAATCTTCTTGACACTGAGACTCGCTATGCTTATGTCGAGAAGTTGGCCTTGGCATTCATTCAGGCTATTCAACATTTTCGTCATTACATTTTGTTGCATAACACAACCGTGATTTCTGATTGCAACTTGATGACATATTTTTTGTCACATCAATTTCTAGGGGGCAAATAATCCAAGTGGATCGTTATCCTCCAGGAGTTTGATTTGAAGTTCACTATTGCCAAATATAAGAAGTCACTAGCTTTCACTGAGTTGATTTGCTCCTTACCATCTCCTTCCACTCCCTCTCGAATAGAGGATCACATCCTAGATGATACGCTCTTCTTGATTAGTACCCTCGATCTCTGGTACAGTGACATCATCGTTTACCTCCAGAAATCTTCATTTCGCTCTGACTTGTCTAAGGATGCTCGGTGATGCATTCACCATCATTCTTAGCCATTTCGTATTATCGGAGACACGTTGTACCGTGTAAGAGTTGATTCTATTCTCTGTCGCTATTTAACCCTCGAGGAAGCTAAGAAAGTCTTAAATGACTATCACTCTGGCACCTGTGGCAGTCGTATGTCTAGTTATGCCACTGTTTAGAAGATTCTTCATGTTGGTTATTTTTGGCCATCCATTTTCAAGGATTGCATTCTTGTCATCCGTTCACGGCATGCGTATCAAATTTATCAACGCAAAATGCATGCGTCACCTTCTATTTTGCATCTGGTCATTACTGTTGGCCCTTTTCCAAAGTGGGGCATTGATTTTATGACCTATAACCCTCGCTCGGTTGGGGGGCATGGGTATATCATCTTGTCGTTGATTACTTTACGAAATGGGTCGAAGCGATACCTACATTGACTAACGACAGTAAGACAACTGCTCAATCTCTATTCAATCATGTGATTGCTAGGTTCGGAGTCCCTCTGGCCATCATCACAGATCATGGCTCTCATTTTCGTAATTATATGATGGCTGAGTTGACAACCCAGTTGGGCTTGTGTCACGATAGTTCGACACCATATTACCCCCAGTCCAATGGCTAAGTCAAAGCAGTGAAGAAAGTGTTGGTCACCATGCTTCAACGTACCATTGGAATGCATAGGTCCAACTGGCATTTGATGTTGTTTTCTGCTCTATGTGCCTACTGAAGCTCGGTTAAGGATTCTATTGGATTTACACCATTTCAGCTTGTTTATGGTCTGGAAGCTACCCTTCCGATTGAATGTGAAATTCCTTCTCTTAAATTAGCTATCAAATTACTGCCAAATACCACTCCAGTGGAGGAGTGTCTTCTTTATTTAGAACGACTTGATGAGACTCGTCGACTTGCTTCATTGATCATTGAAGCACAGAAAAAGCGTGTAAAAGCTCACTTTTATCATACGGTCAACCCGTGTTTCTTCATTGAAGGTGATTTATTCCTGTTATATGATCAAGCTCTTGATAAGATGGGGGTAGGCAAATTCGAACCCATGTGGCATGGGCCCTATATTGTAAAACATGTTTTGCAAAAATGTGCCTATGAGCTGATCGATTATGAAGGAAATCCTTTAGATAAGCCCCGAAATGTTTGGTTTGTAAGCGTTTTTCGCTTATTGTGTCATTTTGCTTCTTATGCAGATGTCTGTCACAACTTATGTCGGTTTTGCTAACGGTGTCTGTCGCAGTACTCAGAATCTTTCCTCCGCGGCATGGGTTATCTATGACCCTCACGATGAGTTGGTAGATCTTCAAGGTGTTTATCTAGGATGTACTACGAACAATGTCGCTGAATATAGTGCAGTTATTGAGCTATTGACTAAGGTTGTTGCCCTCAATATTTGAGCCTTGATCGTAAACCTGGATTCACAACTTGTTGTTCTTCAGCTCAACGAGCGTTATACCGTCAGATTCCCTCAGATTTTAAGGTTGTATTTATGTTTTCGTTTACTCGAAAGGAATCTTGATTTCATTACATATCAACATATTCCTAGAAGACTAAATACATTAACAAATGCATTGACAAACCTTGTGTTAGATAGACATTTGCGACATTTGTAAAAGTAAACATTGAGACATAATAAGTCGATCAAACAAAACATAGGTATGTATATATATCATGTGTTGCACATCGTAGTGCTCAAAAAATATGTGTGTAGAAAAATGTGCAACAAGAAATGTTAAATTTAGAATGTGCTAAAAAGTAGATATGCTAAAAATAGCATGTCTAAAAATAGGAGTTTGGACAGTGAGGTCATTGGCCACATTGGGTGAGTGGTGAAACTGATAAAAATAGAAAGTTCTAAAAATAGCATTTATGGGTCCCTTCCTATTTATAGCAATCCCTAGTCTATCTATAGGAAGTAAAATTAATCTTGGTC
>APFE030151304.1:66950-195920 GCA_000404065.3 Pinus taeda | reverse complement strand
GAAAACATTGAAAGATTTATATCAGAATAGCAGTGATCAGAGGAAGCTGGCACTGAAGGACAAACTTCGAAAGATCAAGTGTGAAAGGGATGAGACGATCTCTATGTATCTGACCAGGCTCATCACATGCAAGGATGAGCTTGCAAGTGTAGGGGTTGTGACATCGGATGAGGATATGGTGATTCTGGCACTCCTTGGCCTTCCTAAGAGCTGGCATAGCTACTAGGACTCAGTGAATGGAAGGGAGAAACTGCCAGATTGGGAATGACTATGGTCAGATTTGATGCAGGAGGAGATCAAACGGAGCACCAGAGACAGTTCTTCATCCATGCATGATGAGAAGAAATGTGCCTTAGCGAGTAAGGCGAAGAAGGGGAAGGAGAAGGTTTCTCTTTCCGAATCCAGTTCTTCCAATGATGGGAAGAAGGTTGACAAATCGAAAGTGTGATGCTTTCGTTGTCATGAGGTGGGACGTTATGCTGCAAATTGTCCACGGAGGAAATCTAAGAAGGGATCCGGGGAAGGATTTGAAGGTGAGGCACTTGCTTCACAGTTTAAGTTGGACTTCACACTCTTCGCACGCATGGTTCATCCATGGTGGGAAGTGGTTGGTTTCTTGACAGTGGAGCTTCTTTCCACATGACCGACGACAAGAGTTTGTTTAGTACTTTGGAGGAGAAAGATCTCCAGATACTCATAGCGATGGGTAAAGATGAGAAGTATGGTGTCTTAGGTGTAGGCACAATTATTTTTCAGAGGGAGCATGGAGCTCGAATTACCTTGACCAATGTTAAGTATGTACCAGGACTGAAGAGAAACTTGGTGTCAATCGCGATGCTGGAAGATAGAGGCTATGATGTAGTCTTCAGTAAGGGAAAGATTTTCCTTTGACACATCATCACTAGACAGGTGAAGCAGATTGGTTCACGAGTCAAGAACTTATATGCTCTTGAGGTTCAAGATGCATGCAAAGTCTTGAGCAACAAGGCAACTGATGGAGACTTGGTGGTTGAGAGGCAAGGTATGTTACCTCTTAACATGTAGCTCCAGAATAAGCCTCAGACGATTGTGGAGGAGCCATGATTGGTGCAGCAGCTTCAGGAGGTTGTGGAGCAGCCTCAATAGGGGAAGCTGAGAGGAGATAGAGTAGAGACATCTACTCATGTAGAGACCTCGAGTAGGGGGAAATTTGAGCCAGGTGGGCAGAAGGATCACATGCAGCCATACCTCTGGGTAGGAGGTGGGGCGATGTGGAGTGATCGTCCCATGGAGGAGGGGCAGGATCCTTGAGGTACCCGACCTCTTGGATGAGACCCTGCTACGGGAGCCTCGATGTGGAGTAGCAGGAACTAACTGATTGGGTAGAGATAGATGCGGATGGAGTGGTAGAGAGAGCTATAATGCAGGGAATCCTAGGATAGCACATAGCTAGCAGGCTGCAGTAATGCAAGAGGCACAAGTGTTTTGCACATTGCTAGGTGGCACAGAGAGGTGTGCAATGGTGCGAGATGCATGGAGATGTTGCAGTAGCGTAGATGTCAGAGAGGGAGCACTTGTCAGCAACAGGTAGAGCTTCAGCATCATAGTATGTTCCTAGCCCAACAGAGTGGTCAGTTGGGAGTGTTTTTGTTCCAAGTGTTGTTGGAGAAAGTGGACCGGGTAGATGTGTTGCATGCAGAACATTCCAAAGTTACAAGATCAGGTTCGAGAGAAAGCCTTTCTTATTGAGAGGGAGTGTTGAAAAATGTGTAACAAGAAATGTTAAATTTAGAATGTGTTAAAAGTAGACATGCTAAAAATAGCATGTCTAAAAATAACAGTTTGGCCAGTGAGGTCATTGGCCACATTGGGTGAGAGGTGAAACTGCTAAAAATAGAAAGTTCTAAAAATAGCATTTCTAGGTCCCTTCCTATTTATAGCAATCCCTAGTCTATCTATAGGAAGTAAAATTAATCTTGGTCTTAACAGCAGTTGGAAATATTAATTAATAAATCTAGTGGAGTTAATTAGTTAAGGAAATTCGAATTTGAAGTCTTTGTGAGCATGCACATGAGTTGTCCCACTTATTGAGGAATTTATTCTTAATTTCATCCACTGATTGAGGGAATAAGTATGAGTTCTATAATGAGAGAATCAGTTGACTTAGTTCTAACTAGTCAAGTCCACTTAGATTATTTTAACAAGTTGTTAAAATAATAAAATATAGTTTGTTGATGCTTGCATTCATGTGACAACTATTATTTTAGATAACTAAGGATTCACTCATGGATAATTGTTGCATGTCAGTTCTGTCAGAGACCCAGTTGAGATCAGATGTGGGACAATGTACTATCAAATGCTTGACTATTTTTAGTAAGTAGTTTTTGCATGGTTGAGGAACTAGTGTCCTAAACGATTGCGTAGTTGGACCATTGGTTAACTTGGTATGTTTTGAATTAATTGCATATGCTTTTGCTATTATCTCCTAAGCAAACTACGCAAGGAAATAGGGATTGGACCATAGGTAAAGCCTTTATATACAGGGCTTTGTTGGTTCATGAGACATATCTTCATATCTTCATAGTTCATTGAGAATTGGATAGCTTGAGACCTGATTCTTTTTGTATTGTGAAGAGGATTTCCACTTGATTGATAATACATGGTTGGGGTTTTATGCTGGTGCTTTCCCCTGGATATATCTTGTGTTATGTGTGATTATTTCTCTTGATCAGTTATGCATGTTTCTACTTGATGTTTCTCGTGAATTCGATTATGCTTCCACTTAATGTTTTGTAGAAGTAGAACAAGTATTATGCTTTAGGACATTGCATATATCGGTTTGTTCTACAGGTGAAATTTCTACAATGTGTTCAGGTTACATCATGAGACAACATGTGTCTCAAAATTGCAGAACATAAACCTAGGGGTCTAATCTGCGTGATGCTCTCTATAATACACCATTGCTCGGACAACACGTCTAAGCAGTCGGTGGATCCTATTCGACACCCCTGTTGTGTGTCGCTGGTACTGTCAAGGGATATCCTTGAATCCCGCATAATCCAAGATCCCCTCTGTCAAGCCCTCCAGGTCACCTGCAATCTCATCCTCCACATCTCTACCAGGAGGAGGTAGCTCGAACTCCCTCTCGACTCTCCGAGCAATGGGAGAAAAACCTGCAGGGCTTTCCGGTCCAACATCTGCAATATTGGAACATAATGATTAGGACATATATATAAACTAACAAAAAATTACAAAACTCTTTTAAAAATCAAAAGATGAGTTTGTTACCTCTATCATCTCAGTGTTCGCCAGGTGGGTGTACTAGGTCTGGATCACCTCTGAAGTTATTCCTGACATATGGCCAGTCCTCTACAACAATGAGTTGGTGATCTAGCCACTTGAAGAACTCTGGTCTCCATGACATCTATTGACTGTCGCCTCCTCGAGGCATTAGTATGGCCCAGCGAGTGATCCATGGCTCTTGTGGTGGTGGCCCTTCCACGAACACTTCCTGTCTCTAAAAGATGGGAAGTCATTCCAAGATGAACGGTACGAGGTGAGACATACCCAAACTATTTGGTATCACCTCGTCAGCATTTTGTCAATTGCCTTTTGAGGTTGTCTAATACTGCCTCTACCTAGTTGAATACGGTAGGGTTTAGGTAGTTAGCAGCCAGCCGGAGTTGAGTCTTGGTGGCCTCATGCAGGGCCTGCGAACCTGCTGCTCTAGTGATGGTGGAAAGGAGGACTCGCAAGGACAAGTAAACTACTATTGCGATCTTTAGTTTGCCTCCCTTGTCTGATTTTTGGGCCTCTAGACACATCCTTCCAATGAGCATGTCCATCATCTCTCCTATGATCCGAGTACCTATCATTCGGGGTCTTTCTCCCCTCTGTGATAACCCTGTCAAGAAGTAGATATTGGATACATTGATCTCTAGCTCCTGCCCTCGAATGTTGAATCTCCCCTCATTTGGAGCCCATGCTCCAATGAGATATTGGAGTATATTTGGTTGTGCTATTAGGCACAGCACCATGAAAAACTTTAGAAGCCCGCAATTCCTGAGCACATCCAAACAATTTGGATCCCCCATGGCCAACTCATCATCGTTGCTATGTTCTCGCTCTTTCCATTCGATCACCATGATTTTCTCCCTGCAAATACACAAATATGTAATTGTAAGTGCCATAATTATGCTTAAAACCTCCTCAAATTGCTTAAATTTTGAGGATTTTTTGTTCTAAGCACTTGTTGTGCCTGTTTTTCAAATAGGTGCCTTGAGCCAGAATCCGGGGTTCAGAAAATTTGGGCTCTTCGCGACTGTTTGGTGTACAATCACAAAGAGCTCATTTTCCCTCTGTTGGAAAATCCGGCTCTTCGCGATCCCGAGCTGGGAACCTGTGTCGATCGCTGCGGACACTCCCATCCACAAAACTCCTCTAAATCACATAGAAAATCTTCAAAAAGGAGGTACATTCTGTATAAAATGCAGGATAAAAGGTATGATGCTTACCTGGACCGGACGAATTCATGAACGAGCTTCTGAAACTCCTCCAATCGATCGCCGAAATCGCAAGTGCAAAAGGGTAATTTTTTTCCACTCCAAGATAAAAGTAAAAAGTGAATTGTTTTTTACCAAATGGCCCTTTTATAAGCTCGTTTTGGCAAATTAGGGTTTTAGGTCTATTTTTTAATATTTTATGTGTATTTTTGTCAAAAACAGATCTTACACTTGTTTTTTGTGTAGCGATAGGTTCCAAATACTTTGGTGATGATGATTTACGAGTTGTATTTTATACTTTTTTTCGGACTCGGTAAAAACACGAAAAAGTCCCTTTTGGAGTCATCTTTAAGCTCTTTTCTAACTCTTGAAACATGAAAATATCGCCAAGCTCTTGTCACTTTGAACTCGTTAATGGCTACGAAGCATCAACTACCCAGTGCAAGTTTACCTCTTTTATGGACTGGGATAGATTACTTACGAAAAAGGTATACGTTGATCTATCACGGTCAATAGGTTGCCTTGGGTATTGTTTTCTACCTTTTCGGATTCGAGGGACAAATTTACGAAAAGGGCCCTTTGGAGTTTTCTTTTCCATGTCTTTTCAAACTCTCTAAATATGAAAAAGACTCGGAGTTTTACCTATGTCGGACTCGTTAAACCCTGACGACATTAGACTTGTGACCATGATGAGACCGAGCTTCTCCTTCCTAGGGCTCATTAAAAATTACTAGATCAGACTTTTCCAAAGGAATAACTTACATTACAAACATATGCTATCCCCTTCAAGCTTGTGTTTCAAAAATAATTGGGGTACTTGCCAGAAATGGTGGGGGGGAAATTTGAAGTATTTCGTTGGTTGTATTAATTCTTACGGCAACTTGTTGCTCTTGAACATTGACACTCTTTCTACTTCGTGTCGGGTTGGGTTGGGATATCCTCAATTTATCATTGGACTTCTGGGTTTTGGGTCATTCATTTTGCCTCATTCCATCTGATCCTTGCTACATCATCATGACCTTCGATCCCTTGGTACCAAAATACTTCCAAACTCCAGAGTCGTGTCATTGATATGTTTAAGAGCTTAATCCTTCTACAGTTTGTATCCTTACACACCTTCCTCGGATTCTCTGTCTCATCCACATTCATCTTGTTCCTTTGTCTTGCGTCGATGATGTGGGAAACATTATGGCCCTCTTCGACCGATCGCTTCCCTTCGACTTCAGCTCATTATCTGTGAAGTTGATCTAGAGACTCCTTTATGGTACCTTGGAGCTTGCATGCCTTTATGGCAAGTTCTTCACCAATACCATTAAGAACCAATGCCATTACTGGTGGTCTCTCTCGCGCTTGTTAATGGTTTACATCATTGACCGGTAATCAAGCAATTTTCTAGTATGCTCGACTTCAGCACATCTATTCACATATTAGACTTTGTACCATGATCGTGTTGGAATTCAAGACCCTGGGTTCAGATTACACAAGTCCAGGTTACGTGGATTAATTCATGATTATATACATGATTCTTTCAATTGGATGGCTACGAACATACCTAAGTCTTTTATATGGTCCTTTTGGTTGGATGGCTGCGTCCATACCACAGATCATTTATGTTTATCTTATGGATGGTTGTGTCCATGCCTTATGCACATGTATTTCCTTTCACTAAGTACTCATGCATCAGAGATATCAGTTGTATTTGTGTTTGCAGGTTCTCCGAGATAGTGTTCTATTTCAGTTATGGATTCATAAAGCATTTCACCCCTTCCACTCTCTCGGCCTTCATGCTTTAGGGGGCATCTGTTACACAATAATTTGTCACTGACCCCATATTCCCTGATTTCGGACACTGTCGGTCCATGTTATTGACATCTACCTTGTGTCATGTTTCAAATTATGTGTCAATGTCTTCCTTGTCATCTTAGGAAGCATACCTTAGTTCACTACTCCTGGAGCAGACCCATTTTTACCTATGTTTTTGGGTCGTCATAGGATAGCAGTTGTTCCACCCACGAAGATGGCCAAGATTGCACTATCCCTAGCGAAGTCTTCACTCTGTCTCTGTGTTGTACTCACGACGAGCTACTTTTGGCAAGTTTTTTAAACAATCGTCGAAGCTTTGAAGTGTAACAGCTTCATGGGAGGTCCTAGGGTTGGTTGTTGGATCAGATGAGCTCGCCTCTTTCCTTTGGGATGGTTGTTCCACCTTTTGTGCAACCTATCAAAGGGATAAGCTCTTTATCCCATCTCTTATGGAAGCTCCTCCTCCTATAAATACTTCCTCCATGACTGAGATCAACTAGCTTCAAAGTTCAAAAGTTCAATAGTAAAACTAGAGAGTTTTATTAGAGTGTGGAAGTAGCCTCTCATATAACTTAGCTTGGGATGGTTTTGAGAGGAGTTGGCTTGATTGCAAGAGTGTTCTAGCATTAGCCTTTTGAGTAGGAGAGAGAGAGTTATTCATCTTTTGGGAGACAATTCATGAGTGAATGCTTGCAGAGACATGCTAACAGGACCCTTCAAGGAGGCTTACGACATCAAGGCTTGGTTGTAAGTTCTACTTTACTTTACATTAATACAAATCAACAAATTATTTCCTATATCTTATGTCGAATTGCATATTGATAGCTTGAAGCTCCTTGACTCTTTAAGTAGATCGTTTTTGTCATACTCTATTATGTTCGTGGTTGTGCTCTCTATGTTGTTTTTAGGTACAAGTGATTAGAAGAATAAGAGTTGGAGCAGCACAACGGGGACTTCATCCAACAACTATTTGAAGGTAGGCCTTCATGACATCAACTTTCTAAGGAAATTTGCTTTCGTATTGTCTTTGTTGTGACTAGACCCACTCTAGGGCTAGAAGGGTTGCCTTTGTCCACAAAGGGAACTTTCCTGCGTCACAATTTTTTAAATCAAGAAGATGCTAGCTTGGCTTAAATCTGCCTTGGAGGAAGAAAAAGGACATGCAATTCCATGTGGCGCCTTCAGGGAAAGCAAGAGAGCTAAGATGTATTCTAAATATGCAACAACGATGACTAATTTCATTGATTCTAAACCTTCCAACTATGAGGAGGTAACTAGGCAACAAGTTTTGAAGGATGCGATGATTGAAGAATATTAATATATTATGAAGAATGATGTGTGGGATATTTTAACAAGACCTAAAGGAAAGTCAATGGTGACCTCCAAATGGATACACGAGATTAAGCTTAAAGTGGATGGTAGTATTGATAAGTACAAGGTGAGACTTGTGGCTAGATTATTCTCCTAGAAAGAGGGAGAGGATTACGATGAGACTTTTGCTCCAATTTCCAGGTGTACTACTATTAGATCTATCATTTATGTTACTTTGTTTATGGGTTCGAATTTACATAAGATGGATGTAAAGACTGCTTTCCTCAATGGTGTGATTAAGGGAGAAGTGTACATAGAACAACCCCAAGGCTTTGAGGTTCATGTGAAGCAGTCTCACATTTGCTGATTGAAGAAAGCCCTGTATGGAATTAAGTAGGCACCTAGAGCTTGGCATTCTCGAATAGATGGCTACCTAACAAGACTTGGTTTCTCAAAAAGTGGTCTTAAGCCAAACCTATATATCAATGTTGAGAAAAATGAACTAGTAATTTTATTATTGTGTGTTGATGACTTGTTTATGACAGGTGTATTATTTAGTGTACGAGGGAATTGGCCTTTGAATTTGATATGAAGGATTTAGCTTGATGCATTTCTATTTGGGACTAGAAGTGTGGCAGAAGCCTCATGAAATCTTCCATAATCAAGGAAAGTGTATTAGCAAGATCCTTCAGAAGTTTGCAATGATGGACTGTAAATCTATGGAAGATGCTATGGTGAATAATCTAAGGAACCTGTGTGACTCTAAGTTAGACTTAGTAGATCCATTCAGGTACTAAAAGTTGATTGGTTCATTAAAGCATTTGGTTAATACCAGGCCAAACATTTTATTTTCAATGAAAACTTTGATCCAATTCCATATGGAACCAAGACATGATTATTGGATCACAACAAAGCATGTATTGAGATATCTACGTGGTACAATTAATTATGGTTTGAGATATGTCTTAAACGGTGATATACAACTATAGGGATATAAAAATATTGATTGGGCAGGGAGTGCAAAAGGCAGAAAGAGTACATCGAAAGGTTGCTTTAATTTGGGCTCTGCTATGATTTCTTGGATGAGCAGGAAACAAACATATGTTGCACTTAGTACTATCGAGGCCGAGTATATTTCATCCAATTTATTGAGTTGTGAAGCAGTGTGTCTTCAAAAGTTACTCACAAGAATATTTGATAAGGTGTTTGAATTGTCTGTGATGTATTATGACAGTCAAAGTTGTGTGAAGCTTTTAGATAATCAGGTTTTCCTTTACATCTCAAAGCACATCGAGATCAAGTACAACTTCATTCCTAACTGTTAAGAAATCTAGGGCATTAGGATTAGGTGATTTCTCTTGTAACGGTAATTGCTTGTGAATGCTTTTTACTTAATTAGATTAGGTTCTTCTTTAGATTATTATAGTGTTCTTCTTCATCAAACAATTACCAAAGCATAAACAATAAGGAGATGGTAGGGATTCAGCCAGGGCCAAAACCTCTCCAAATTGAGAGGAAAACCCAAACGAATTCTTCTTCTTATAGAAACTTTAGGTGACAAATACCAAGACCAAGACCCTTGACACAATGAACTCTCCAAGACCAAGTCATGAGATCCTTTCTTAATGCTTCTCCTTCTTATCAAAGTCGACACTGGTCAAACTGACTCTTAGCACTGCTAACTTTGGCTAATCTGGTGTTTCGACCTTCCTCCACAGATCTGCAACTTTTGACTACCTAAATCTCTGCAAAATCACATGTGTGGGCTGGATTATAGACCTTTATGATTTGTTTCTCCTTTGCTTGGCTTGAGAGCTTCTTCTTGTAACTTTGGCTAGCAATATTGAAGGTTTGGTGACCTTTTACTTGGTTTCTATAAGGGATGGTGTAACCCTACTACAGGAACTCTAGTTTTTGTCACACGTGTGAGGAAGGTGACCCAAAAATAATATCAAATTGCTTCTCTCTCTTTACCTTCCTTCTCGTTTGTTATGTGGCTACTCTCCTAGTGATTCTCGTGCCTTTTCTCTTATTTCAGATGCTTGACCAAATTTTGCCCCAAGTGACGTTGAGTTGCTCTATATATAGTGGATTGCCCATGTGATATAGGTCAATTTGACCTTGTGCCTGGATCGACATGCCTTTCTAGAATGATCCTTACACCTTTTTGTTGGTTGACTTCAAGGAGAGCTTGTGACATAGTCTTGGAGGGTTAATGACTTAAACAAATTCTCTTTTCACAATGTATAATATTCCCAAATGGGTCTTCAATCCTTGACATTGACTCACTAGACTTTTATGACTCAATGACCAAACCTAATAACTCACAATGGGAACTTCAACTAACAATAAAATTCCTTGAGTATGAAACCCATGAATCAAGCATTACAAAATAATTTTATTTTCTTCTTTACATCAATTACATAAAATCACGATTACACATGTCATTATGAAGATCGAACCTAGTTACATTTTTCAACACTCCCTCTTAACTAGGGAGGTATTCATAATCCATACAAGGTACTTGGACATTCTCAATCTGAAGAATTCTCATAAAAAGAGTCGGATTGGTAACTCATTTGTTTAGCATCATATCCTCCAACATTATCACATAGCTTGGCCTTGACTAACAACTCTATCTCTCCACAAGGTTAGAGTGCAACACGGGCAATACCAATGATTTATAGATGCCCTCACCATTGTATCTCTCAGAACATACCCCACCCGAGTTCACTCAGAGTATGTTCCACCATGACTATTCTTATCTTGGATTCCTAGACCTCAAAGAATATTGGTCCTCTACAAATACTCTTACCGTGGATGCCCTACCACATCCTAAAAGAGTATCAGATGCCATATGTTTACCCAATCCTCCATCCTATCTTCCGAGGCGAAGACAAGAATGATGTGTTTATCTCTCCTCATGGCCTTCACTAAGACTTATGGTTGTTAGTCCTGGTCTAGTGCATGGCACATGAAGTAGAGAACCATCTTTGTCACTCCCTCTTAGCCAGGGATGATCAACCCATTCCATAAAAGGAATGTACCCAAGCTACCTTTTAATTAGGGAATTGTGCAAGCTCCCTCTTGACGAAGGACTTGCTTCAAACAACTTCTTCTTTTAGGTGGAGATCATGGGACAACTAGCCGTTTTTAGAACTCCTTCCTTTGATGTCATGAATTTATTCCTTTTCATAAAGTCTACATCTTTTAAGAATTCTTTGTAGGGCATAGACCATCTATCACTTTCATCCATGAGTCAGTCATGTCATTATTCCTTTCATTGGAAAGTGATCCATTAGTCCATATCTGGTCTTCCTTCATGCCATGTTGCCTTCTTCACGCCATTTTTCCTTAAGGATATCTCATCTTGCTACATGGGCATCAGTTGCGGAAAACATCCACAACTCTTCCCTTGGTAGCCCTGCATAAGCCCATCTAGATATTATTCAAAAATAAGAAATGAACATTACATCAAAACTACCTTTGTGATGGTCTTTCATCATGAAATCTTCCTGTGAGCATCAACATCTTGCATACATATTGACATATCTCCAAAATATATATATTGTCAAGGGTCTCTCTTTTTTTCAGACCTCTTGGTATATTTCATGGAGATATCATAGTCAAATCTTTTAGTCCTTGGATGTTGATTTCTTTCTCCATAGTTGCATATTTCATGATCTCTTCCTTTCTTCACACATTTCTTCTCCAGGAACTTTCAATTAGAGTTCCTACAAATATTGTCAACCATCTCATATTTCATATGGGGACATATTATGTTGATTTCATCTAGGCAATGTGTGACCCATGCCTTCCTGCATCCTTTCAAAGGAAAGATCCTTCCTTTTGATCATGCTCTCGAGATAGAGCATTTATCCATGTCACCTGCAACTATTTGACATGACTCTATTGTATCAAATACAAGCATATATACTTGATTATCCTTTTAGGTCATCTATACTTCCTTTAACAAGTTCCTTGATTGAAAGAACTTAAATTCCTTGACCTGCTCCACTTCTTTCGACATCATACCATCATTCCATGAATCCCATATAGGTTGGAATTCTCGACGACACACTTGCTTCTTCCAGTATGTGAACCTTTCAATGAAGATTCAACGAAGGATCTCGATCATCTTCATCCTGCAAATGCTCCTTTTGAATGATGTATGATGAGCTCTACACTAGATGACTTTATTTTTCTCATAAGCACTACTTATGCTTCTAATGAGGTTACCAAGAGCTAGATCTTTCTATAGATGACAACCATAGACTTCTATTTCAGATATCTTCCATGCTTCTTTATAATGATGTCATGATCCCTTGCTTTCAATTGTATGCTTCTATGATGCCATCTCCTAACATGATGCATCCTTTGACGAATTTAGGCTTCTGTGATCCATATCAATTCTGAGATTCATAAATATATGTCCTTTCAGCTTCTATTTAAAATAGAATTAACTATTTATAGATTATTCTATTTTAACTTTTACAACTAACTAATATTTATAAACTATTTGATAACTAATTAATTTATTCATGTATTTACTTAATTTAAATTAAGAATTAAATGTCCCTTTAACTTAAATTTGATTTAAAATATAATTAACTAATTTCTATTACTTGAATTATTTTATGATTATAATATATTAACTCGCTTATTCTAACATTTATTTTTAATCATAAAATTGTCCATTTATGTTTATTTTAATAAAGAAATTAATAACTGATTTTGCTTATTTAAATCTATCATGCCCTTCATAGTCTAGCTAGCCATTTCCTGGTCAAATCTAGCTGTTATCTTTTTAGCCATTACCTGATCTGGAAATTTGGTCATGGGATATTCTACCTGATCTATTTATATTGCATAGCAAGTTCTGCTCATTCAACTTGTCCTGACAATGAACCACACTGGTTGGTTCGAAACGCATTGACTAAAATATCTCTATGTGATTTTTCGCCGAAGATTCTTCTCAAAATATAGAGGGGTTGTTGGGAGGGTGGCGGGGTTGATGGCCCACCACCCAAAAATATTTATATTTTATTTTATTTTTTATTTTTATAATATATAAAATAATGGGGCATTTTGAAACCTTGGAAATTTTACCGAAGGAGTCAATTTATCCATTTAACAATTTCGCCCAGAATCTAGCCCAGGTTGGCCGGAATCTAGTTGTCAGGTTTCAGCGAAATTATTCCCTCCTTAAGCTTCCCTAGTCACCTAAGTCAACCCTGAACTTTGATTGCCTCTATCTTCCTCATCTGCACTCGGATTGATGAAACGTTCACACCACCAAGATCACGACAACAAGATATTTAACATGAACCTAGTTTGAGCATAATCCAAACACTTTTATTTTTGACCCTGCTTGAGTCATCCTGGACTTCTGCATGTGTCTGGAGCCACCTGGATCAATCCTCCCCACTAAGGAGATTTTGGTCCTCCAAAAGCATGAAAAATAACCTACAACTTCTTTGTACCTTGTTTGTAGCATCACAAGCGTCCCAAAAGGCCTCGCTTCCATCTCCTTCACCTTTGTTCTTCGAAGCCTTAAGCGATGAGCCTACACCTACAACCTCTGCAACTTGGAGTACATTTTTTTGCAAATTACATGCTTGACTTTCATGACCAACTAATGAGCCAAGCATCCCACACTTTCCACGAGTTTATGACACATACTCGGTGATCAAGCTTACATCGAAATGGAAACAATACCGCAACTACGAAAACAAGGACAACATATCATTGTTGCTTCAACAAGTGATGGAAAACACATCATCATAGCAACACATTATTTACAAATATAAGGCCCAACACTATTTTTTCTTTCGGCAAGTGATGGGAACGTGACATCATTTTCACAGTTTATCATGCTACTCAAAATAATACCAAACATCATTGTTGTTGAACAAGTGATGGAAAACACATCATCACTTTTACATTTTAAAATGAAATGAATGATTTACAAAAGCACGACCATGAAATGCTAACATATCTAGAAACCATTTCTCACTTATCGTTGTGAATGGGTCACCTCCTTGTGGTGCATTCGCTTGCTGAACAATTGTTTCAACTGGTTAATGCACTGTCACTTTATCTTTAAGGTGTTGCTCTGGATGGAGCCTCCAACAAGTGGCTCTTTGATGGCCACTTCTATCGCAATGATTGCAATAGGTCTTCTTCCTCCAGATCTGTTTAACATGTTTCTTTACCTGCTATTGAGAGGGTCTTTCACACCTCTTCTTTTTTTGTGTTGCTATTCTTTTCCAACACCTAGAAAATGTATGGTTATGTAATCCACCAAAGGTACATGTTTTTCATTTCCATGGTTCACGTTCATCTCTAACAAAATGATTATAATCGAAATTCACATTCAAATGTCGAGAGTGTTTATACTTTTCCTTGTTGTCTATGGTGTAACTATGGCGATGAGAGCTTGTCTCAGCTCTTTCCCTACATTAGAAACTTCCATGGGATGATGGCACTGTTTTCCCATCATTCTCTTTCCTCGACGATTTCGACAATGGCTTGGAAGAATCTGACACCTTCAAGCATTCTCCTTTGGATGTTTATGCAAAACCTCCAAAGGTTGAGTTATGCCTTGGTTATTAACACCAAGTTCTTTTTCCTCCTCGTGCCTCGTCCTGGTAAGAAGCCTCATGTTTGTCTTTGTAATTGGGATCTCCACATCTCCAACAAAAATCATACTAGTTTAAGACGAAACCGAAAGGAAATCAACATCTTTTACCTCCTTTGTCGATTTGGAAAGAACTGATGAGGGCTTCTCATCATCTGTTGTTGGTGGTTCGCTAGTTGTCTCAACACATTCCCCAACATCCTTTCTGACATACCAAAGTCCTGCCTGATGGGATAATTCTTCTACCTTGATGGGTTTAACAATGCCTTGGCCATTAACACCCAAGAATTTTCCTTCATACCGCACTCTCTTCAACAGTTTGGAGCCAATTCCCATGGTATGATTTTCAAAAACAGCGAAATCATCATCAGGACACATACATGAATTTAGAGAATCACTTTTTACCCCACATGGGTCATGCTGTAACTTTTCCAAGGCCTCGTCCTTTGCTTGCAACTATCATAGCAAACTTTGTTTTTCCTCTTTCTCTTCATGTAGAAGCATCTTCAATTCAACATTATTTGTTTGAAGACTTTGGTTGTTGTGCTTCAGTTCTTCCAAGTCCTCTTCCATGGCTTGCAACTGAAGCTGTAATCGCTCATTTTTCTCTATCTCTTTTTGTAG
Organism: Pinus taeda; assembly: GCA_000404065.3. Taxonomy (NCBI): domain Eukaryota; kingdom Viridiplantae; phylum Streptophyta; class Pinopsida; order Pinales; family Pinaceae; genus Pinus; species Pinus taeda. The sequence continues at coordinate 181,061 of APFE030151304.1, read as the reverse complement.
AGTTTCATAAATTATTTCCACCCCTTTGGAAATTTTGAGCATGGTCTTGTACATCGCTTTTTCATCCTCTGTCACTGCACAGTCCATTGTTCATGCTGTAATTCACATCCACACAAAGACCGCTCTGATACCACTTGATCTGGGTCCGGGTGTCAAGAAGGACCCTTCCAAGACCTTTTACTTTCGTGATGTGTTAAATTGCAATTTTAAAAGAACATAAATGAATACATGTGCATGTTGTAAAGAAGAGGAAAATGACAATCATCAGTAAAATAAAACTCAAGCCGTTGATAACGGAGTTTGTCCAGGAGGGACTACGTCTCCAGGCTGCGGTGTCAAGATGGTGTACATCATTGCATTAAGTGTTGTCAATAGTGATGATGTACATAAGAGGTGATGTCGCTATCATACAAGGAAAATGCCCTCATGCAGGAGTGGCTCCAAGAGATGTTCCACTACAGCAACTCTCAGTAAAAAGGGACTCCTATCAGTATGACTCAAATTCATGCATGATGAGCATCCCGCCAACATGGCATAAAAGGGATCTCAATGCAAACATACATGACGATTCCTGAGTATCCCATCAACATAACGAAAAAGGGATCTCAAATAAAACATGATGAATCATGACAACAAGTACATCCCACAAATGATTTCGCATTGCATCAAGCATGAATCATGAAACAAGTAAGAAACAAGATCCCATATCAAAAATCAAACAAGGATATGTGCAGCACAATGCATCACAAAAAGTACATGAATACACTACATTTACCTCACATCTTAGGGCCATCTGAAGAAGAGGATTTCAAGCTGCTGAAGTTATTCGTACCATCGATCTCACGGAATCAAATCACATGGAAATGGTTGCTCACACATGAATGTTGACACCTGCACTTTACTTAGAAAAGTGGCCGAAAAATGAAATGAGCAAATGGAAAATCTGAACACACCATCAAATTTTTGGCATCGAATAGTGGAAAATCGATTGTCAAATTTCTGAATTCTGAGAAAATGGAAATCTGGGGCTTAAAGAATCTTTTAGATTCCCTCTAGATTGCTCAAAGATTCCCTCCTCCGGGGCCTCTGCAAATCTGCTGCTCAAATCAAGAAACTGACTATGCCATCGGGTTCATGTCGCTGAGAAGTGTAAGATCAACATAAAATTTGTCAAATTTGGACACTGCAAAAATTTCACCCTCTTGGAAATTTTGCCCAATCATGGTTCCACCTGCAAATAAATTAATTAAAAAAAATCTTGCCTCGATTTCCATGCATGCTCCTGGTTCCTTCATCCTTGGGCGCACTGAATGAATGATAGGTTTATATAAATTTTATGGGCGGAGTTTTTCAAAAATCCTGTTTGGCATTGTGGTTAAAAATCCTGAATTTAAATGAGGAGGTTGGGGGGTCAAACCTTAGCCCCTCCATATTTACCCATCTTCTGTTTTTTTTAAACTGTATATATTTGTTTTGGGGGTCAAGTCCACATTGGGCGGCCCGCCCCTTAACTCCCGCAACTCATATATTAAAATGGGGGTGCGTTTTGTAGGTGTACATTTTGGGTTTGGTGTTTGGTGATTGGAGCCTGACATGGTTGGTTGGGCCGCCTGTGGTGCAGGTGGGCTCGATTCCCCGCGAGCCCAAATATATGGTAAATATATATATATATATATATATATATAGAGGGGTTGTTGGGAGGGTGGCGAGGTTGGTGGCCTGCCACCCAAATATATATATATTATATATATATATGGGGCATTTTGAAACTCGAAAATTTGGCCGAAGGAGTCAATTTATCCATTCAACAATTTCACCCAGAATCCAGCCCAGGTTGGCCGGGTTTCGGCAAAATTGTTCCCTCCTTAAGCTTCCCTAGTCACCCAAGTCAACCCTGAACTTTGACTGCCTCTATCTTCCTCATCCGGACTCGGATTAATGAACCGTTCGCACCACCAAGATCATGACGAAAAGATATTTAACATGAACTTAGTTCAAGCATAATCCAAGCACTTTTATTTTTTACCCTTTCTAAGTCCTCCTGGACTTCTGCATGTGTCTAGAGCCACTTAGATCAGTTGGTAACAAGGACCATTCCTTACTAAGTGGTGGTGGGGAGGGAGGGTGGTGATTTGATTGCAAGAAAGACTAACAGGTTGGGTAGAAATTTTTATTTTTTTTTAGCATCAATGCCTTGCATTGAGTTTCAATGAAATTGAAGGATTTCCCAAAATGTATGATTACTATTGATTGATATCTGAATCAAGGAAAAGACCAAGGGTTACCTAGACATGTGGGTGGGTGTGTGGATAACAAGGCCCACTGCTAATCAAGTGGTGGTGGGGAGGGACGAGGTTGATCTAAGGGCAAACAAGGCTAGAATATTGGATAGAAAAATTAAGATTTTCTTGAGTATCGATGTCTTACATTGGGTTCAAGGAAATCGGGTTCAAGGAAATCAGAGGATTTCCCAAAAGGAAGGAAATATTGCTACTTAATTAAGATATGGATCAAAGGACAACTTCAAGGACAAGACCAAGATAGATTTTATACTAATGTTGCAAATATCTCTAAACTCTCTCAAATTTTCCAAGTTTTTCAAGTCATCAATACTCAATATTTCTGAGTTTTTTTGGATCGAACTATATTTGGTTAAATACTTTCACACATTTTTTTCCAATATTTTCCCTTATATTTGTGATCATGGTTTTAAAAATCGGCAGGTCTGAAATGGAAACCAGTATGTTCATTGGCCAAACCAACCGAAGCAGTCAAAAAAATCAGTGAATAGCCTCATTCGCCTTTTTTTTATAAAAACAGGTCATAAACCGTCTGGTTTATGACTGAACCGGATGATTTTACCATAAACTGGTTGGTTCCCACATAAACCGACTGGTTCATTGCCATGCTAGCTGTGGACCCACCAGAGGCATTCTTGGAGGCTTGTGAGGTGGTTTCAAGGGAAAATAAGGGTTGTTTCCCTCCAAAAACAACCCCTCCAAGCCAATAAAAGGAGGTCCACCCTCTCATTTGCTTCACACATCTCATTTAGATTTTTTGTGAGCTTGGAGAGTGTTGAGTTTTTGCTGGAGCAATGGAACAAAAGAGAGTTTGAGCTAAGTAGTAGCCACCATGCCTCCAAAAGCCAATGATATTGCATGGGCTCATTGTGATATGATTGATGGAAAAATGATCTGCAAATATTGCCAAAAAACTATTGAAGGGGACAATATTAATAGGTCCAAGCAACACTTGGCTGGGACAGGAGGCCATGTAAATCCATGTGGAGTACTAAATGAAGTAACAAGGCATATTAGGGCAGAGTACTCTCCAAAGTTTGAGACTCAAGTCATTGAACCAACAAATAAGTTTGTGACTCAAGCAATTGCAAAGTTTGGGAGTCGAGACTCAACCAAGTTTGATCATGATGACAAGTTTCAACTTTCAAGTGATAATGTTGATCACTAATATCATATATGTAGACTTGTACTAGGCCAATGGCCCCATCGCTTATAGGCTATGTTTTTGGACTCTAGAAACCATTTAGAGCCTCATTGATTATATGTTTTGATGTTGATATGTATTGCACTTAGTGCCATTTTGATATATTCACCTTTACATGGTATATATATGAGAAAACTTTCTATATTTTGTATCTATTGGTTTGGAAATATGGTTTTAAATCTTAAAAATAATTTTTCTTCATTAAAAAATAATTATTTTGTGTTTTTTTTTTTAAATTGGTTCATTGAGATCTAACCAGTCTCAGTTTGACAGGTTCTGGTTTGAAACTTTGTTTATTAGGCGGACTAATTCGGTCACCTGTTCCAATTTTTAAAACTATACCAGCAGAAACAAGCCACCTCTTGCTCATGCGCAAACTTTAGCCAGTGAGCTTTGTATTATGAATAAAATATATATAAATAATATAAATAAACAATAATGATAATAATATTTAATTAAGAGTAACTATTTATTGAAGAGGCAAGTCTCTAGGGATATGACCATTCATGAAGGGGCACTTTCTTAGCTATATAAGCGGACCCTCATTTGTAACATCATCATCTCATATTTTCTATATATTTCTATATCAACATATTTGTCCTATCATGGATATTTATATATTTCAGATCTTCTGAGTATACTGTTGTGTATACAAACTTTGTTTGTTATATTGGTATCAAAGTGTACATGAACCTTATTCGTAACATTGGTATCTGAGTTGTTCGGTCCTTTGGCTGCTCAACTGCTGCACAGAGCCAGCCTAATCTGGCCTTTGGCCATCAACCATTCATCAACTTTGTTGTCATCATGATTGAAGTGTTTCACTACACATAGTTTGGAGCTTCTCCATTCTACATGTTTCATTGTCAGGCCTTTGAACATAATTAAAAAAAAAGGAATAGCACATTTGCAAAAAAAAATACAGTTTATAAAAAAATATTAAAATATATATATATATTAATAAAAACAACCAAAAAAACAAATATATACATTGAAAAAACAATTATTTATATATTTAGTACTATAAAAAATATTTAAAAGCTAATATATATATAGGCCGATAGGCCTTCCTATGCATCAACACAGTCGTCAACACTTTCATTCTCATTAAGACATCTAGCATGGTTTCCTACTCGACATCTAGCTATAGCCCTGCTTGACATTTGTGCACAGATTTTACGTCATTGTGGATGGTCACCCAGTCAAGATTCCAAAGGGCATGATAGTGCTCCAAGCCTACGAGTTAGCGGGGGTCGATATCCCTCACTTCTACTATCATTCCCGCCTCTCTATCGCCAGGAATTGCCATATGTGTCTTGTCGAGGTCGAGAAGAGTCCCAAGCCTATGGCATCTTGCACCATGCCTGTGCTTCGTGGTAATTTATTGCTTTCGCCCTTTTCCCTTTGGTTTCATCCAATCCCCAAGCCGTTAAATGCTGTCAGAGGATATGAATTTGAAGGATGTTGATTTTGGGTTTTAAATGTCAGGCATGAAGATAAAGACTGATACTCCGATGGCGAAAAAGGCAAGGGAAGGGGTGATGGAGTTTTTGTTGATGAATCATCCGCTTGATTGTCCAATCTGTGACCAAGGAGGGGAGTGTGATCTGCAGGATCATTCCATGGCTTTCGGATCAAATCGCGGGCGTTTCGTCGAAACAAAAAGATCCGTGGTGGATAAGAATCTCGGCCCTCTCGTCAAGAGTGTCATGACCCGGTGTATTCAATGTACAAGTTCTAGTATCCCAATCCCATTCCCTGCCATGCTAGGTCAATTTGATTGAAGTTACAAATAAACCTACACTACCTCTGATAGAACCACGAGGAAAATTTTACTATAGTCATTCTTACAAGTATTCATTATTTTTTGTTCAAGAAGCATTACTTCTTCAATCATACATTCCCTTTTTTTATTCCTTTTATTTGAAACCAGTTTAGTTCAATATTGTTTCATGTGAAGTTGAAAGTCTTTGGGGACATTTTAAAGTCTAGAGTTTTTCAATGTTCGTAGATTTTGTCTCATATCCGTTTGGAACGGTTTCACAATTTGTTGTTTGCATGGTTGTCAGTTCCAATCCTAAATGATAGAATCTAACGCAATTAGGAATTTTTTGCCGTGAACACATGCCCTTGACTTGTATAAATGTCCAAGCTGGTTAGGCCGATAGACCTTCCTATGCATCAACACAGTCGTCAACACTTTCATTCTCGTTGAGACATCTGGCATGGTTTCCTACTCAACATCTGGCTATAGTCCTACTTGACATCTGTGCACAAATTTTATATCACCTTATAATATTTATTATTTTGAACCAAAATACAATTCTTTCAATTTAACATTTCTATTGGCCTCTCTTTGCACCTTTTGGGGCAATTGCTAGTTATATATATTATAAAAAAACGAAAAAGTAATTGCAACTATCAACCGCCATGCGCAATGCCACCAACCGGTCACAATCACCACTAGACTGCCTACAGGAAACTGCTATGTTGCCCCCGTCGACTCAATGCACAATTACTGGTGCCGCCGCCAAAGCCCACCGCTATCGAGTCACTCGTTCCGTCATTGACTAGCTGACCAAGTTGTGGTCTCTATCACGTAGCGAAAGCGCAAAGTAGCCATTGCCAGTTATAGCTATCGTTTTCGACACATTGAGCAACAATTTAAGTCCTTTGCAGTGATGCCATTGCCTACCTTTGATTAGTTGTTACCGCCTACTATCAGAACCAGCGTTCTACATCTGCAACAGTGTTCCACATTCATCTTCCACCAACCACTACCAATCACGCCATCATTGTTCGTTGCCTGTGTACACTGTTGATCTACCCCATCTGCACCACTCGGTATAACAATTCCCCTGCCATGATAGAATCACCATTTATTCTGTAGTGGCAACTTTGGGCATCAATTTTGTTGCATTCGTACAGTTCTGTCCCATATAGCCACAACCCTTCAAAGAAGACTATTGGTTAAAAAAATATACCACAAATTTTACTATTCAAAAAGAAGACCACAACCAATTTTAAATTAATTAGTGTTTTGAACTTGGATCCATTGTTGCAGCCATATTTTTTTCATGAAAAGAAGTTAAAGAAGTACAACAAAACGTTGACTAAAGGGTTGTGATCATTGAACACCAAACCTAATTAAATTATTTAAAACAACAACAAAAAATCATATCTTAAGTCTAAGAGATCAAAAGGATAAAAAGGAAGACATTTAAACAAATAAATAAAAGAGAAGTTCAATTTATAAAATTATTAAAAATATTAAAATCGTTTATTTAGCAAAAATTAAAGGGTTTAAAAAATAACATATTTTTTCCTTAATTTATTAAGGATTACTTAGATTGTGAATGTGAAGTGATAAAGTGAAAGGAAATAAATTGTTGTTATATTCTACAGGGAATTTTTATTATTATTTTTAGTTGGTTTTAAAAGCATATATATATATATATATATCAGAAGCAAAAAAAAGTTTAAAAAGGTCATGTCCAATAAAAATGAAGAAAATTCTTGTTTAAATAATCATAATCAAAAACTACTTGCACAAGTTAGAAGTGTAAAGTTAAAAACACACATTAGAACAAAAAAATGAAAGTTCTGACAAGAAGCTCAACGAAAGTCTATCAGAGAAAGAAGAGGAAAAATTACGCTTAAAAAACCTTAACAAAAAATTATTAAAACAAGTCAAGTGTTTAAAAGATGAGAAGTTTTAATGACAAAATAAAGTTGACTCAGAAAATGAGGAACTCTTACGTCTCAAAAATGATAATAAGAGTCTACTCACTCAAATTAAGAAAATTAAAAATGATAAGAATTCATTAAATAACAAGTTAAAAAAAAATTATCATGAAAGAATTGTCGAAATATTTAGTTCAAGTTAAAGAAAAAAATACGAACACCAATCCAATCAATATCACAACTCAAGAAAATGACAAACCAATTGAAGGAAAATATATTCAGATGTTGCAATTCAAATGATACAAATCCCAAGTGATGATTCAGTTGTCAACTTAACATCAATACCTGAAGAAAATCAAGAAATTACCAAACTCATGATAAGGGAAATTCAAACCAGAAGAACTCTTTATCGACATCTGAATCACAGGAACAAACATCTCAATCAATCTGCGTATATGTATCACTAAAAACATAAATAACAAACTTATGTTCCAAGGAATATTGAAGTTTATGCAATCCACTCCTAACATAACAATTCATCACAAGTGTCCAATAACTGCAAGGTTCCATAGAAGATTAATTTAGGATGATAAGATCATTTCTTCGTGCGACATTTTTATATGTCACTCCAAGGATATTATCAACTTTATCAATGAAGATGACAGATCGAAGAATTCCAAAATATGTAAATATGATTACGAAGAAAAAGAACATATGATATGCCTTGTTAGGAATAAGTTTTAAGGATAAATCTTTTTGAAGAGGAAGGCAATGCTTTTTTTCCAAAGGAAAAATCATAATCTTTCATTATTTTTGAAAAATTACATATAGTAGATGCTTAGTAGCATATGCCGCATTTGGCCCTTAGCCATATCAGTGTATACAAGTCAAAAATATATACATCCATGTCCATTTCAAAAATGGTGCTGAGTAATAAACATATTCATCACACAGGTCAGTAGCATGATAGTGTCTGAAATAGAAAACCATCACTGAGATATCTACAATATAGATTCACCACGCAGGGCGATAGCATAATAGATAGTCTGAAAATAAGAACATACTATGATATATACAATGAATAATATTATGTCTGGATATGTCCCAAAAATATTTAGGGCCTATCTGCCCTATGATATGCCTGATCAATATAAGGCCTGTGGTAGTATTGGTATTGGCTTGTACCCCTCCGCTCCTGAATCATCCACTGGCCTCTGGGTAGTAGCGTGGCCTCCTTGGAAAACCTATCAGTGCTTTTGTTATGTTCCCTGTAAATGTGATGACATGAGATGGAGTTAAACTGAAATTTGAATATGACCACTTCATCCAAAATATTTCTAAGAGTGTGTGCATGGCAGGTAGTGATGTTATTGAACCAATTTATAATGATTTTTGAGTCTCCATAAATCTGTAGATTGATGCAGTCATGGCCTAGTGAGAAATGCAGTAAATGTCGGAGGGTGATTAATTCAGCATAATTGTTTGTCGCTCCTCCAAGTCCTAGCTTGACCTTGAAATGATGTTGATCAGATAGATACAATAGGAAACCTCCCCCACACCCATGTTCCTGTGTAGCACCATCAAAGTATGCCTAGGGGATAGATTTATCAATGGGATCAGGTGCAAGTGTTCGTCGAGGAAGAGGCACTGTGAAATCAAGCAGTTCATGGTAGGCGAAGATGATCTTAGTAGAAATAATATGCCATATAACAACACCATCCTCAAATATAATTATTTTCCGGGTCAGCGAGATAAACCAACATATAAGCAAAGGGAGGCAAAGCAGTTTTGATCCATGATGCACGGTATACCATTTTTTCCAGACATGATTTAAGCTTTCCCCATACCATCTCCCAACAAGTTGGATCAGTGTAGAGATGGACTGCCAAAGGCTTACAGTAGAACCACATTTTAGAAAAAGGTGTTCAATCATTTCTAAGGCCTGCTTACAGAGGACACATCAGTGCGGTCCATATATGGCACGATGGGTTAAATATTCCCCAGTGGGAACTTTTTTACTAAGCACACACCAGAAAAAGAGCCTGGTTCTCGATGGAGTTTTAAGCTTCCAGATAGTCTACCACCAATCTTGAGTAACCTCCGGTTATCTGCTATTAATCAGCCCGAGATAACCAACTTTGGGAGTAAATACTTCATTATCAGCGAAGCACCAAATAAGTTCTTCAAGTCCCTCCTTAATTCTGATGTGAGATTCAGTCAGTGCAGAAGCATAATTTTGCCACGTTTGGTGCCATTGGGGTGGGATATCAAGTAAGTGAGCAGACTTCCATCCTGTGCAAATATGGAGGTATTATCTTGATCTGTAATGTGAGCGATAATTTTGATGTCTCTCTGATTTAGAAGGTGGATAAGCTCTCTTGGAAGATGGTGTCGATCGCCTCCACCAGTCCAGGGATCCATACCGATGCGAGCTTTTGAACCATCATTTATCCTCCAAGCCAAATTATTGCAGATGATATGTAAGGAGTGCAGCAGAGCTTTCCAAACAAAAGATATGCCAATCCTAGACCATCTTGGCATAGGAACCTAGTCCATGAGCTGTAGAGGCCAAATGTAGTTGTGATAAGTGACAGTGGTCCAGAGGTTTTGTCCAGTGAGTAGTGTCCATCCCATTTTTGCAGCAAGAGCCTGAGCAAAGAGATTTAAATCTTTTAATCCCCAACCTCCCCATTGTTTAGGCAAAGCAATCTTATTCCAGCTAACCCAGGCAAAAATCTTCTTATCTTGATGATCGTTCCATAGATATCTGCTGCATATTTGTTGAAGGCCGGCAAGGATGCTTATGGGAATCCATGCCAAAGCCATTCAGAAAATAGGTGTCGCCTCCAGTACAGATTTTATGAGCACTAATCTTCCTGCTCTTGATAAGAATTGATGACACCAATTTGATAGCCTTTTCTCCAACTTGATGACCAACCATATCCAATCAACAAATTTTTGACACAGGGGTTTGATCCAGAACCTTGGGTATTTAAAACCCTGATCAAGTGGGAGGATGCTATATGGGAAGTGCTACTGAGCATGTCGAGACCCCTGGATGGAAGTGTGGGCTAAGGTTATAGTGGATTTCCTATGGTTAGCCATCATGCCCGTAGCTCGAGAGAAAAGGAAGAGTACATTAGCAAAGGAGGCAGAGTCTCGTATGCTACCATCAATAAAAATGAGAACGTCATCGACAAAAAGTAGATGAGTTAGGTAACATAGGTCATTCACTTTTAGTCCAAACAGTCGACCATTTCTCTTTGCCTGTGCAAGGAGCCGACTGAGTCCTTCCATGACAATAAGGAAGAGAAGGGGAGATAGGGGGCATCCTTGTCTGAGTCCCCTCTCGGCATGAAAGAAATGTGAAGAAGATCCATTTATGAGTACACTAAAGGAGGCTGGGGTGATGCAAGACATGATCCAGGTGATGAAATCATGGGGGAAGCCCAGATGAATGAGAAGCATTTTGATGGAAAGCCAGCTAACATGATCAAAAGATTTTTCCAGGTCAATCTTTAAGATGATTCCCTTTAGCTTTTTGGTCCTGATCAAGTGTATGGCCTCTTGAGCAGTGCCAATGGCTTCGTGAATCTGTCGATTCTCAAGAAAAGCAAATTGCTCGGGAGATATATGGAGAGAGAGGATGGGCCTGATCCTGTTGGCAATATTCTTTGCAATGATTTTGTAGAGACAATTGCAGAGAGAGATGGGGCGAAAGTCATTGAAATATGATGGAGAATAATACTTGGGTATAAGAGCAATGAAGCTGGAGTTAATGGCATCATATAATTTTCTAGTGGTCCTTCATTCCTCCACTTCTTTGAGCAGGTCTTGTCCCAAGAGTTCATAAAAGGCCAGATAAAATTCAATAGTCCATCCATCCAACCCTGGACTTTTATCTTTTTTAAACCATTTCAGGGTCCTCTCAAGTTCAGCAGTCGTCACTGGTGAGGTGAGATCACCTGCCATATCTTCATCCACAAAACAAGGAAAATGGCCAGCTACTTGAATAATGTCTGCTAGATTGGACCCAGGAGGGGTTTTGTAGAGATTCTGAAAATGAGAGGTGCCGAGAAGAGAAATTTTATTGAAAGTGTCTGCCACACCTCCATCAAGTAAGGGTAGGTTCTGAATAGTGTTAGACACCTTTCTTTCCTTGGCATAGTTTTGAAAGACTTGTTTGTTATCATCTCCTGCAAGAAGCCAAATGGCCCTACTCTTGAGTCTCCAAGTTTCCTCTCTCTCCTTTAGTATCTTATCCTTCTCGTTCTCAAGCTCAATAAGATGGGATTTTTCATTAACAGTTGTAAACCCCTTGTTACGATCATCCATTAAATCACTCAGTTCTGATTCAATCTGAGATAGAATATGATCATCCCTCTATACTTTCTCTTTAGCGCAGGTGATAAATAGTTGCTTCAGATGAGAAAGATTGTAGCAGAAACCCTCAGCCAGAGATTGATATCCCGATATGGGATTTTCTTTCCAATAGTCAGTGACCAGCTTGATGTATCCCAGATCTTGTAGCCACACATGGTTGAATTTAAAGGGGGTTTTAGGCTTTGAATGGGGACCAAGGATCCCCAAATATATGGGAGAGTGATCAGATATGCCCCCAGAACCCACCCATTGTCTATATCTATTTAGATATTGTAACAGAGGCACCTTAATCAAGAATCGATCAAGCCTTCTAGCTAGAGTTACATCCCCAATCCTTCTGTTCCTCCAAGTAGGAAGGGGCTTATTCATGGGGACATCAGAGAGGTTATGATGCTCCAATAAATTCATCATATACCCTGATAGAGGATCCACTTGGGCCTGTGAACCCCATGATTCCCCAAATCCCAAGGAGAAATTGAGATCACCCCCAAGGACAAGGTGATTAGATGAAGTTATAGATAGATTGAGGAATTTGTTCCAGAAATCCTCTCGCCTATGACAAGGTCCATATAAGTTAATGATCCGGAGATCCATACCAAGTTCGACCGAGAAAATATCCATACCAATAAACCCTAATCCACCCCACGATGATATGTGACCTTAATGGTGCGAGGATTGTATCCAATGGTTAACCCCCCATAATGCCCCATAACATCAAGAGATTAAAATTGCCAACCAGGTTCTAAGGATTCCAAAGATCTAGTGATGAGATCAGCATCACCAAGGGTTTCTTGCAACATAATGATATCCATAGACTCAACATCAAATAATCTGCACAAGGCTAGTTTTTTGGAGGCACTAGCCATCCCTCTGCAATTGAAGGAAAGCCATTTCATGGGGGAAACCGCCCCTGGGTATTCAACGCTCTAAGAACCCTGTCCAAGGAGGATTGTTTGCCCGAAACAACTTCTGCCCCAGCCTTTTGAATGGCTTTAGAGAGATAATATTTTCGGCCACGAGACGTTTTGGTGAAAGATCCAGGGAGGGCAAGTCCCAGCCGTGAATAGGAGGGTGCTTGACCTTCTGAGTGTGAGCGAGAGCGCAAATTGTATGAATGAGGTGGTTCAGACTAGTTCTTAGAAGATGAGAGAGGAATGGAGAGTGATTGTGGGAATGATGGAGTGGTGGTAGAAATGATGGAGGGGGAATGGTGAGAGTGCAGGGTATGGAGGGAGTAAAGTGCTTATCTTGAATTGCAATGCTAGAATTAGATACAGAGGAGTTAGGGTGAGAGGAAAGAGGAGTACCCACTTTTTTCGTAGCCTCAGTAGTAGCCCGAGAGTGCATCATAGGAGGAGATGGTGTCCTGTGCAAACATTCTGTAGCTAGGGGAGAAGCAGCCCGAATGGTGGCCCAAGGGACCGAAACAGGAGTACGGTCCGGAAGAGAAACTACTTGACCCTTTGTGGCTTCTGGTGTGATCAGAGGATCAGGTGATTTTTTGACCAGAGGGAATTCCTTGAATATATGCCCCACCTTATGACATCTTCTGCATCGAAAAGGGACTCCTTCATAGTCCAGAATCTAAACCCGAGTGAAATTCCTCCACTGTAATGTGATTTTCTCCTCCAAACCCTCGCGGGTATCCAAATGAACCAGAATGCGGGCTAGGGTTCGATTCTTGGACTGAATGTAGGATTTATCATAGTCAAGGTAGGTGCCGAGCATATTCTCAATCCTGATGAAAACATACTCCAACCAATATTGTAGTGGGAGTCCCGGTAAACGAACCCAAAGTGGTCTAGCCCCAATCTGTTCCCTATTCGGATCGAACGATGGACTCCAACACTTGAGGAGGATCGGGGCCATCTCTATATGCCATTATCGAGCAAGTATTAGATCTGTATATTCCTCCTTTGAAAATGCAGAGCAAACCACCCACGAGGGAGGATCTAAACCTTTGGCAATTCCTTGAGGGTATTGCCCTAAATTTCTTGTACCCAGAGGGTCCATCTCTCCACCAAATAAGCCCTACCAAAGACATGCCCAACCAGAGCAAATCTAGCCTTATTCACGACTTCACCCATTGACAAACCCTCACTGAATCGGATGGTGAAATCCTTTGACGGAGCCTTTACACAGTTAACTTTCTGCTTACCAATCCGGGGCGTAGTAGGATGATCCTGAAGCGGGTCGAAAGGAGTCTGCCCATCCTGTTGAAATTGAGATGTCAATTTAACCCTAATCACAGGTGTTTCGAAGCATCCAGACGGGGAATTTGTAGTAGAAATTGATGGGATGGAGCCGATATTTGATGGACCCCCAGCTATGTGATCTGCAACTTCAATGCTCACTTGATCCTGAGGCGATGGAGAGCTAGATAGGTGAAGAATGTCTTCCGAAGGGTTTGGCTCAAACGAGGGCGAGGGCAGTGTGACCACGGCGAGCAGGCGAAGAGTTACCAGGGGAAGTAGCAGACAATCTAAAGCAGGTGAGTCTATAGAGAGGGTGCCAAAATGAAGGGAGGATGTTGTGAGACCAGGGAGGGTGACCACTGGGGCAGAGCGGGACGGAGCAGATACAAAAGGCGGAGGGGAAACAGAAAACGTTGGGTTTGGGTTAGGGCTTCCAAGAAATAGTCTGGTCGGGAAACAGGTCCGATGAAAAATCCACCTCCTCGAAGTCTACGTCTTCTTCCATATTCAGTAGGGAAACAACATCGTGACCGCCGGCGACAGATGGCAGTAGCAAAGGGAACGGACACAGGCAGAGAGCCAGCCAAAGGTCTATGAGGTAAACAGCAAGCCTGTAGTAAATTGAGAAAAATTACCCTAAACCCTTGCTAGGCAGAATCAAGAGGAAGACAATGCTATGAATAATATATATCTATATATATATATATAATGATAATAATAGTTAATTAACAGTGGTTATTTATTGAAGAGACATGTCTCTAAGGACATGACCATTCATGAAGGGGAATTTGTCTAGCTATATAAGCGGGCCCTCATTTGTAACATCATCATCTCATATCTTTTGTATATTTCTATATCAATATATTTGTCCTATCATGGATATTTATATATTTCATATCTTTTGAGTATATTGTTGCGTATACGAACTATGTTCGTTACATTAGTATCAAAGTGTACACGAACATTGTTCGTAACACTTTGTGCATTGTCAAACTGAAGGAAATTCAGCCCAAACTCTAACCTCAATCTTTGCCCTGGAAAATACTCCAAAACTTCGACCTTAATTGTGAATAATCTCTCCGCAAAAGCCAGGATTCTCCAACCAACTATAGCTGCTCCAAATGGGTATTTTGAATTATCTTCTACACCTAGGTAGCACATAGAGTTGGGTTATTCTTCTGCAATAAGATTAAGGGAAGCCTCGAATTGGACTTCCAAAATTCCTCACTAAGGAGAACTCCCCCATTGGCACAAGGACGTTTCATTTCCCTTCTTGTTCGTTGAGAGATGCATTGCTCTTCTTGTGCTCAACATGTCCAAGAGAGTTTAATTTCTAGAATAAGATAGGTGAAAGGTGAAAAATGAAGGCCTCCTTATGATATTTATAAGCACTAATCCTCTCCCCCTTGGTTGGCCCCAATCTCCACTAGTTAGCACCTCCTTTTTCTCTCTCCTCCCTCCTCTAGTGTGAATTCACGTGGTCAGAACACCCTCCTTGTGGCCCACACATTCGGCCAGCAAACTAATTTTCCCCTTCTTTCTAATGTGCATGGCCTTCTTTTCTCCATAAATCAAGCAATGTCTACTCAACCCACTTTTCTTAAGTCTCCCAATCATCAAAATGTCAAAATTGCAAAAATGGAACATACTTAGCAAAATTTATTTAGTTGAGGATATCACAATAGTTTTTTTCATTAAAAATTAATTATTTCATGTGTTTTTTTTAACCGGTTCATTGAGATCTAACCAGTCCTGGTTTGAAACCTATTTTAGTAGGTGAATTAGTCCTGGTTTGAAACTCGGTATATTAGGTGAACCAGTCTGATCATCGGTTCCGATTTTTAAAACCATGTTTGTGATAAATTTATTTAATACTCTTAGAGATATGTTTCTACCATAGTATTCAAAACCGGTCTTGCTAACCGGTTATCGGTCTAACCGGCCAGTTAGCAGACCCACCAATTGAAACCGGCCAAAAAACCTAATTAGCAAGCCCATTTCTCCTTTTTTGACAAAAACTGGTCCTAACCGGCCAGTGCCATCCTAAACCAGGCAGTTAGGAGGCATGCCCATTATGAGCTGGAAAAGCGACTTGTTGAGTGTGTTTTAGGGGTTTTGGGGAGGAACCAAGGGTGCTTTCCCTCCAAAAACACCCTCTCTACGCCTTTAAGAGGCGCCTCTAACTCTCATTTGTCTCACACATTTGATTTGGAGTGTTTATGAGTGTTTGTGAGCTTGGAGAGTGTTGATTTTTTGCTGAAGTAGTCATCTTGGAGTTGGAGTTAGAGCTATTTTGGAGATAGTGTGTAGCTGTCAGTGGAGGAGACTACTTCAAGAGGAGGCTAAGGAAGCTAGTTTGCATTTCCAGGTAAGGATTTTTACTTGAAAATTCCTCATTTGACTGTTGTCCATGAATTAAATTTTTTTATGTGTTATAAATTTATAAACTTCTCACTTCTATCATCTATGCTATGAACTCTCTAGCTCTATGCTATCAAATTTTTTAGCTTGCATATGCATTTATTTTCCTATATTTATCTTTGGTTTTCCATGTTACTTAGCTGCAATTTTTTTTAATTGGCAGATTTCTTTGCAAATTGTTATTATTTCAAGCAAACATGGCTCCAAAAGGAAAGGACAGTGCATGGGCTCATTGTGATGTAATTGATAGAAAAATGATATGCAAATTATGCCATAAATCTATTGGAGGTGGGGGTATTCTTAGGTTGAAACAACACTTGGCTGGGATAAGAGGCCAAGTAAAGCTATGTGATGCACCAAATGCACTGTTAGGTCTTATTAGGGCAGAATACATTTCCAAGCTTGAAAAGTTTTATGAGGATAAGGCTAGGGAGAAGGCCATCCAAGATGACATTGCAAGGAAGAGGGAATTATTAGAAGCCATGAAAGAGAGTGGGTATGATGATTATGAGATTCAAGAATCCTCTTCTATCCCTTCCACCAATGACCCCTTTCACTATGTTCATCCGTCTTAAGGAACAAAGAGAACAAACATCCAAAGTTATTTCTCATCTTCTGCCAACATTGCCTCTTCTAATCCCACTTCCTCTCAGCCAAGTTCTCAACCCACTTTGGATCTACATTAGAAAAGACAATGCAAAGAAACTTCTCATCCATACATTGCTAGATGGTGGTATGATTCAGATATCCCATTTAATGTTGCTCGCTCACCTTATTACCAAGCTATATGGGACTCCGTTATAGCTGCAGGAAAAGGCTTCAAAGGCCCTAGTCTGCATGACTTGAGGGGAGTTCTTTTGCAAAAAGAGATATCTTCCATTAATGAGTATTTGGTTGAGTTTAAAGAATCATGGTTCAAAACAAGTTGTTCCATCATGTTAGATGGATGGACCGATGGAAAGAACCGTGCTATCATTAATTTCTTTGTTTCTTGCCCTCAAGGAACCATGTTTTTGAAATCAGTTGATGCCTCTGATAAGGTAAAGGATACAGCCCTTCTATTTGAGCTTTTGGATAACATTATTTAGGAAGTTGGGGCGCAGCGTGTTGTGCAAGTCATCACCGATAATGCCTCAAACTATGTTCTTGTTGGAAAGATGTTTGAGACTATATATAAGACCATATTTTGGACTCTGTGTGTTGCACATTGCATAGACCTCATGCTTGAGGATATAGGCAAAGTGGAGTGGGTAAAAAACAGTATAGAGCATGCCAAGTGCGTTACAAAATACATTTACAACCACTCATGGGTATTGAGCCTAATGAGGTGTTGAAGGCCCCGAAAATCGGGTCGACAACAAGGGGGATACCCGGCCGGTCCGGACCTTGGTTGGCAGCTCCTTATCCGTTTAGTATAGCGGGTTCAACTGGGGACATGGGACCAGTTTCCCATTTCAGTGTGTGTGTGTGTGAGAAAGATGGGTGTTTCTGTTCTAAATGGAATACTTCTATCTAATCTAATGCTATGCTATTGTATTCTAATAAACAGAAAAACATCGAAATTTATACTAACCCGGGGTGTGATCTTTCTTCTATGCGATTTAAAAAGATTTCAAACAATAACTGGTAATAAAGATCATTCAGCTATCATAAGAAAAGAATTCGATAAAGATGAACTACTTTGTATAAGAAGTTAGAAGAAACAGTTGTTAAAACTTATCGCATAAATAAGCTATTCATACATTAAACATAAACAAATAGTTATCACTGTACAAAAGTGCCAAATGATAACTCAGACATCCATGCTGTAATATATAAATAACTGAAAACTGAATATCACTTTAACGCATAAGCAGAAATGGTTAAGAGATAAAAGTACCATTTATAACTAGTCCTACTCATGGGCTTAAAGCGACAATTGATTTATTTCTCCTTGATTTAACATCCATTAAGAGTACAGAAGTGCAACATCAGTAGCAGATATCAAATGCAAATATCAAATAAACCCTGTTCCATTCATTCACCAAAACCTCCTCTGAGGGTGCAAAAGTGCATGTTCTAAGGACAAGTTTTTGATAAATTTCTGGACCCTTCTCTAAATGCATGAGAAGGGTTTAAATACTACTAACTAAATAACTTATTTACATAAATTTAGGATTCGGTTTAAATGATCGTCCTCTTTCTAAGCAAAACTATTTCTAAAATTAAATCTACTATCTAACTATTTCTAAATCTACTCCTTAATGTCGCAAGCATTCAGTATTTTTCTTAATGGAGTCGGCTAACTGTCTTCCAGCTTTGGTTGAGTTAAGCAAACAGAATCGGCAAGAGCTGGCATTACCTTCTCAGTAAAATTGATGATATACTTGAGAATCATCCAATGAATATGTATCATTACCATGTATGCCTGATAAAAATCCCATTTCAACTTTGTTAACCTTTGGACTGCTTCTGCTTTTCCTTCAGTCTTCAGTTTCCAGTTTGCTTCTATCACTGATTTCTTGCAATTTTCGGGGCTCGCAGGTGACTAAGTAACTAGGGACCTTCCTTTTCGAACAATTTTTCTTAGTGAATCGCACATCGGAAACTGCCTCTGTTTCTTGATTTGGGCTTCCCTGATGCGGTTTTTGCCTCTTGCGCCTTTTTCTCTCATTCGGTATAAAGCTCAAAAATTGTAAAAATAGTGATTTCGTGAGCTCTTGACCCTGAGAATTAAACTATCTGTTTCTGGTATCAGCATCGTTCAATACCCATTCAACCATGGCTGTATATGAGAAATCTGTGATAGATGCCTCAGAAGAGTTCCGCGGCTCTTTTTCTTCCTTGAGTGGATTAAATGTGCCTTCCGAAATCTACATTGGAGCGTTGCCTTCCCTCCTCGTAGTTTTCTGCATAGTACCCTGTATAACGCTTCATCCTTCTTTCCTGCAGTTTACATTGAGGTGGAAGTAATGATAAAAGACTAATGACAGGAAAACTTTTAAATGCCGAAGATATGCAAAAACATGTCACCTTACGTGAGTTATTTCTTCGAAAAACACAACACCCTACTTCATTAACAATAGGCAATAACTCATTAATTCACATTAAAATACATGACCAACTTTTCGCTGAAAAAGTTTTCTCAAATAATGAGCCAGAACCAACTGCGATGGAGGGGTCCCGCGATTTTTCTTTGCAATGTCGCAGATCGCAGTATCGCAATATCGCAATGTCATCATGTTGTTTGTTATCGCAAGGTCGCAGTATCACAACTTTGCGGTATCGCAATGTCGCAATGTCGCAGTATCGCAATATCGCAGATCGTTATAATCCTTGTGTAATTCATGTGATATATGCGATGTGCAATATGCGATATCGCATATCGGCGATTTTTTAAAGTTTTTCAATGTGAGTGTTTCTTCAGTGTATGCGATGCGATGAGGTTTCGCGTCGCAATCTCGCCTTTTGTCATTTTAACTCATTTAGAAGGTGTATCCTATCATCCTTGAGCGATGTGATATCCTTTAAGGAGTGAATTTAATTTTCTTCATTATGAAACTTAGGTTTTTTAGATTTTTCAAGGTATTTTCCTAAGTCCATGATGTTGTAATTTTCATCTAAAAAAGAAAATGTAACACTAACTGATTTTTTTATTTTTACTGAGGGTCCCCACTTATTTAGTATTAGCAATAACACTTCATAAGGAGGGGGGTTGTTGGTGGCCACAACAATTGGCGATTCACTTGGAAGAACCAGTTATCTCTGTATTTCTATTGAACCTTTTCAGCTTCCAAAACAACAAATTTTTCAAAAAATTAAACTTTATTATGGAAAGATAAAGTACATTATGCTCTAACCTGTCAATTACATTTTGCTTCAGCTATTTTCAACTTTGATTATTTGCTGCCTCAAGTTAGTCCTTGTGTTTACATCAGTCATTACTTGGTCTGTAAAGATAAAACAAAGTCTTCTCTTAAACCGGTTTTAAAATATACTCATTTGTCGTAGGTAGAGCCTCTGCTGCCAGCAGGCATTCATAGCCTCGACAGGGATACCTTTTACCCAGCAATGATCCCGTATCCTACTTAAAGAAACCTACAACTCTCAAAGAAGAATCCACATCTACACTTATTGCTTTGATTTTATTTTTATTCTTAAAGAACAATGTCTTGGTTTGGTAGCCAATTTATGACACAGTCATTCACTCAATTTATAACTTTGTTGAACAAGTTGGCTCATGATGAGACCCCTTGCCTCTTGATTGTAACAATCTTGAGTCATTGCCCTGTTGTGGTATGTAGTATTTGGCAAAGTCAGCAAGTTATAATATATGTGATTATGATAAACCGGCTCATGATGAGACCTCTCATTCTTCAAGCTGAAGTGTATTCTTGGATTGTTCCTCTGAAATTTGTGATTTCCTTAGCAGGGAGGAAGTCATTGTCTTCTTTAGATAGCTCTGGATGACAATGATAGAGCTTTTGGAAGTAACTGTTCTACAGAGAATCTTTATTTTGTTATTGATACCTTTCATTGCACTGATATAAAACAATTTCTTCACTAAAGGTTATTTTCATCAAACTTTTATGAAGTTGAAACTAGTGTCATATCTAGGTTAGAGTCTTTAACTGTATCTTTTAATAATAAAGATCAATTTTCCAAAAGATTTGCTATTTATACAAGCGAAAAATCAAAATCTGAAAGAGAGTTGGTATCTTTTTCGTAAATGCCTAATGTAACCATTCACAACTGGTTTTATTATGAAAAGAAGAAAAACTATTATTCTACGAAATAAAAGAATAATCTTCTATGGAAAATATTTCTTAAGAATTTGTCCATTGACAGGCAAAGAGTCTCTTTTACCTGCTAAATCCTTTAACACAAATGTCGATGGACCTACGGCTTCTACAATTTGAAAAGGACCAAGCCACATTCTTTGAAATTTTGTATGTTTACCCTTTTCTTCGTGTGCCTTGTCCCATTTTAAAACTAAATCTCCCACCTTAAATTTTTTTTTTTTCTGGTCATTATATTTGAATCAAAAGAGGATTTTATTAGCGCCTGATGATGAGCATGCGTTTTCTTAGCTTGTTCTCGCTGTTCTTCTAATTTGATTATTTCCATTTTCCTTAAGTGTAATGAGGAAGTTGGTACTTCATCAATGTATTGAACTAGAGATAAAGAAGGAATTGCTAAATGAGTCGGAAGAACTACTTCTCTCCCATAAACTAAATTAAAGGGAGAAGTGCCGATGGAAGCTTTTCTCATTATTCGGTCTACCCAGAAAGAGTATATTAAGGATTTATGCCAATTTTTATGATTTTGGTCTACTGTTCTTTTGATAATCCTGATTAGGTTTTTGTTTGTAGACTCGGCTAACCCGTTGCCCTGTGGATAATAATTGGTCGAATATTTAAGTTTGAATCCTCTTTTAAGTGCAAACTCAGTCATTGCATTTCCAGAAAAGTATGATGCATTATCGAACATTAAAGCAGAAGGTAATCCAAACCTGGTGATTATAGATTGATCTATGAACTCAATGATATTTTCAGCATTAGCCGTCTTGAGTGGAACTGCTTCTACCCACTTAGTAAAATAATTTGTTGCTGTAAGGATATAACTATGTTGCTTGGAAGAGTGAGGAACGATCTCACCTATTATGCCCAATCCCCACTGACTGAAAGGTTGGTCGATGTTAACTGGTTGTAGTAGTAAGGATGGCTTCTTCTGTCTCCCAGCAGTAGTTTGGCAGACTTGACATTTCCTCACATAATTGTGCGAGTCTTTGAATAACGTGGGCTAGTAATACCCTGTGCGTAAGATTTTATGTGCAGTAGCATCTCCAGCGTAGTGTCCGCCCGCTGGCCCATCGTGGAGTTCCTGCAAAACTTTATCAGCTTCAGATTTCTCAAGAAATCTAAGGAGAACAGAATCGTAATTCATTCTAAAAAGAATATCATTTTTGAACTGATATTGTTTGGATTTTAATCTTAGAGCTCTTTTTTTAGTGTAATCGAGGTATGAAGGAGCATATCCGTTCTTAAGATAATAAATGATATCAGCATATAATGAATGCCCATCGTTTAGGCTTACCTCACACACTTGTACCTCTACAGAGGGGATTTCAGAAATTTGCGACGCTCCAGCCAGCATTTTGCAAAAGCCTTGACCTCTTACAATGTTTGTTGGTTTAATTTCTATGCCATATTCCTGTAAGGCAGTTACCCAATTGGCCCTCTTCTCACCCACATCTTTTTGTACTAGAAGATTCCTTACTGCTGGAAACGGTACTATAATTTTGGTATGGGTTTTGAGTAGAAAAGGTCTGAAGTATTTGATTGTTTTGAAAACAGCATAACCCTGTTTCTCCACATTTGAGTAATTTAATTCAGCACCCTGCAAATTTGAACTGAAAAAGGCAATTTGTGCTTCTACCTTTTCTTGGTTCGTTTGAGTGAGTATCGCAGCATATGACTAATCTGAAGCAAATGTGTATAAAATAAAAGGCTCTGAAAAATTCAAAGTTGCTAAAGATGGAGCATTAATAATAGCCTGTTTGATCATGTTGAACACTTCATGTTCATTTTGGCCCCATTTAAAATTAGAGTTCTTTTTTATCATAGTTTGTAAAGGAGATACAATTCGTGAAAAATCTAGAACAAATCCCTTTACAAAATTGATTTGACCAAGGAAAGATTGCATGGCTTTTTTGTTATGAGGTAGGGATATTTCATAAATTTCTTTGATTATGTCAGAGTCGATGTGAATACCAGATTTTGACACTATGAATCCTAGAAGTTTCCCTTCACTTAATGCAAAAAAAAATTCTTTGGGTTAAGTGAAATTTCATACCTTAAACATCGATAGAAGATTTGCTTCAAGTCTTTGAGATGGTCGCCTCGTTTCTTGGAGTACACGATTATATCATCCAAATAAATTACTACATATTTATTGACTAAACCTTTAAGTGCAATGTCCATGGCTCTCTGGAATGTGGCACTAGCATTAATCAAACCAAATGGCATTTTTCGATATGCATATGTGCCCCATTTAGTTCTGAATGTGGTCTTCAATTGATCATCAGGATGTACTAGAACTTGATTGTATCCTGAAAATCCATCCAAGAAAGACATTAATTCTGAGCTTGCCACTACCTGCAATATCTGCTCCATAGGTGGTAAGGGAAAATTGTCCTTTTGATAGGCTTTGTTGAGATTGCGAAAGTCAATACAAATCCTAATATCTTCGTTTTTCTTTCTAACAGGTACCATATTGGAGACCCATTTAGAATGTCTGACGGGAAAATTTATCTTGGCTTTCAGAAGCTTATTGAGTTCGGTTTTTATCTTATTTTCTAAGTTGGGATGAATCTTTCTCAATTTTTGTTGGACAGGTTTTTCATTATTGATCATCGGAATAGTATGTTGGATGATAGAAGTGTCGTATGTTTTAAGTTCATCATAATTCTAAGCAAAAACATTTTTGTATTGTCTCAAAAGACGAATATCTGCTAGCTTTTCTTCAGGGGCTAGGCCAAGGCCTAGATTTATGTTTTGAGGTTTGGCATCGGTTCCTAGGTTTACCAATTCGTAATTCAAGGTCGAACTTTGGAGCTTCGAATTGGTAGACCTTTTAAACCGATCTTTCAAATCATACATGTCTTCTAACTTGACCACTGATTTAGGTATAGCATTGTGAGTGCTATCTTGCTGAAATTGCCGATCATGTTGATCTTCGTCGATTATTTGGTTGGAGTAGGATCCTTCAGAAGTAAGGAAATTTACGATATCAGGATCGTCGTTGAATATTCTCCAATTTGTGATATTGTCAGGAATAGAAGGTCTAAAGATTAATTCTATTGAGAATCTATCTAGACTAAAATCTTCTGAAGGAATGAGCTTAGAAGCTACGTTAGCTAAAAGGTCAGCACTTGCATTCTAGAGTCTAGGAATTGATGAAATATTGAATGTTGTAAAATGCTCAGTCAGATCTTGAACTAAAGATTGATAGTGTTTTAAATGACCTGACAGGAAATGTATGTATTTCGTACCTGTCTGACTACAATTTCAGAGTCTCTGAAGACTTGGAGATACTTTATGTCTAGCCCGATTGCTTTGTGCAGCCCTTGGACTAAAGCCTCATATTCTGCTGTATTGTTGGTACAATCAAATTCGAGCCTGCATGTTAACATGATTTTGTCTCCTTCTGGACTAATTAGCATGCATCATGCTTCTGCTCCTTCGTTAGATTTAGAACCATCAAAAAATAATTTCCAAAACAAAGATTTATTTACAGGTTTATCTAAAAAATTGATACATTTTGAACTATCCGTTTGAGAAAAATTTTCGACTTGGGACAAAACGGAATGTTCTAAATATGGGGACATATGAGCATTAAAATTACCGAGAAAAGAATCCACTGAGTAATTACCAATTATGCTACTGTTATATGCTACTGGTTCATTTTCCCCCTCTAACTCCGTTACTATGTACTTTTGATGTAATTCTTATTCAACTTTTATTTGATTTGGCTTCCCATTGTAAGGCAACCACATATGCGACCAGTCAGTTGCGAAGTATCCATGTAGTTTTTCTGACCAATCCCTGCTAAGAATTAAGCCATAAAATTCAGGGATATCAACCACTAAAATGTCAATTACTTGACATACCTTTGGGTTGGATGACAGCCTTATGGTTACTTGATTTAGTTCGCCGATGACTTCGACTTGAGACCGATCTAGCTGAACTATGCAAACAACGGATTTCTGTGGTTGAACGTTTAATTTGGTGCATATGGACTTCGTTAAAATATTCGATGAAGCACCTGAATCCACTAAACAATTATGTACATTTTTGTTAAAAATTTCATAAGTAACGAGAAAAGGGGGAGTATGAGATCTCGATCTACCTCCAATTAAAGCGATGTCGTTTGGATCAATCTTGTTAGTCGTATTACTTGGAGGTCTTCCCATGTTCTGAGAAGCTTGAGAAATTACAGCGGCAAGGAAAGGTGCAACTGGCACAGCATGTAATTCTTTCATCATTATCTTTTGTTGATGCTTTAACTTGCTCAATTCGTACAGAGTGATATTTGCCCTAGTCTTTTTCATGTCTTCTATGATATTGTACTCCATTTCATCCAAAACGATCAGCATTTTAGATGGAGTAGGTGAACCTGTTTGGACTGGGCTAGTTTGAGTCGCTTTAGATGTCGTTTTCTTAGTTGCGACTTTATCCTTCGTTGCAGAGCTTGCGCTCTTTGGTTTTAGGGTAGTTTGAGGAGGATCAAGCTGATTTCTACTTCGTGTGTTAACTGGGAATACTTCTTGATCTTCCTCTTGTGGGAGGATTAAATCCCACATTCCTTGTAATTCTACAACTTCTTCATCATCGGTTTGCCTTTCAGTGGCAATTTCCTCTTCCTCTTCCTCGGATTCAGCGCTTGTTATAGCATTGGGTGGCTTTGAATCCGTTGACGGACCTCTTTTAAAAGCTCTGTAGGGCCTTTTTGAAGAAGTTTCTGCTACTTGCTTTTTTATGTCGACCATTTCATTGGACATGGTCTTAAGAACTTTTTGCAATCCCTCCAAATCGAAGGGATCTTTTGCTTGTTTCTTCTTGGACTCTTCTTTGAAGGTGACCTTCTTAGACTTCCGTTCTTCTATCGGGGATTTCTTCTCTAAGGCTATTATATGTTTCTCTACTGCTATGGCTTCTTTCATGTTTTCGGCAAGGGTTGTTTTATTAGCCCTATCCACGAAGATTGCTATGTTCAATGGTAATGCAGTGATATACCATTCACATCGCACTTCCTCGCTGGGTTGGGAAGCAGTAGGAATTTTGTTTAGAATTTTATTGAAATGTAGATTGAAATCTTTGATCGGTTCTCTAGATTTTGCCCTAAGGTTGGATAGGTCGTTGATTAACGTTGTCGTAGACCTGTCATCACCAAATTTGGTTAGAAATTGGTCTTGGAAGATGTCCCAACTGGTAATAGATCCAGAGGGTAATGAGAAATACCACGATCCGGTTGTTCCTTGTAGGGTATAAGGAAACAGTGAAACAACAGCATCTTTATTAGTAACTCCGTTGAGGTTGATAGATAGCATAAAGTTGTTTATGTGCTCTTCTGCAAGCATGCATGCCTCAAGATTGAACTTGGGCAGCCATTTCTCAGGATGGGCCGGTATTTGACTCAAGGGTGCAGGCATTAAGACTGCCCCAGGATTGTTCCATGGAGATTGGGCCATTGCTAAACTGCTAACAGGGGGATTTACAGAAAATGATCCCTGTGGTTGAGAAGATGAGGTGATTATGATCGCAGATGAGTGAGGAGGAGTTGTAGGGATTCCACTAGGTGGATTGATAATGGTCTAGGGTGGAAGAGTAGATGGTTGGCTTCACGGTGGAGAGGTTGAGATGGATGATGTTGATGAAAGAGTCTCTCTGTCGGACCCTTTAGGTGACTTCCTTGCTCTTTTCCTTTTGGGAAGAGGTAGTTCGGTTGGCCGAACACCGAACTTTTCACTCTTTAATCTGGTCAGGGGATGAGCAGGGTTATACTACGAAGTCACGCTACCCTGAGATTTATCAGATCTTTGAGGGGAAATGGAAAATCGTTGAAGTTTATGAATCAGATATTCGACTTCAGGAGGTTCAATAACAGATTGTTCTGAAATGTCAGGATTAGTAGCAGCAGATGATGCTCTAGCGACCTCTAACTCTGGATTTAAGTGTAATGGAGAAGTCGGAGGAGATGGTGAGGGCGATTTACTCTCAGAATGGTATTTTGTTTTAGATTTACTTGCCATTCATAGTTCAAGCCCTCCTTCTAGCGCCAAATATGTTGAAGGCCCCGAAAATAGGGTCGACAACAAGGGGGATACCCACCCGGTCCGGACCTTGGTTGGCAGCTCCTTATCCGTTTGGTATAGCGGGTCCGACTGGAGACATGGGACCAGTGTCCCAATTCAGTGTGTGTGTGTGAGAAAGATGGGTGTTTCTGTTCTAAATGGAATACTTCTATCTAATCTAATGTTATGCTATTGTATTCTAATAAACTGAAAAACATCGAAATTTATACTAACCCGGGATGTGATCTTTCTTCTATGCGATCTAAAAAGATTTCAAACAATAACTGGTAATAAAGATCATTTAGCTATCATAAGAAAAGAATTCGATAAAGATGAACTATTTCGTATAAGAAGTTAGACGAAACAGTTGTTAAAACTTATCGCATAAATAAGCTATTCATACACTAAACATAAACAAATAGTTATCATCGTACAAAAGTGCCAAATGATAACTCAGAGATCCATGCTGTAATATATAAATAACTGAAAACTGAATATCACTTTAACGCATAAGCAGAAATGGTTAAGAGATAAAAGTACCATTTATAACTAGTCCTATTCATGGGCTTAAAGCGACAATTGATTTATCTCTCCTTGATTTAACATCCACTAAGAGTACAAAAGTGCAACACTAGTAGCATATATCAAATGCAAATATCAAATAAACCATGTTCCATTCATTCACCAAAACCTCCTCTAAGGGTGCAAAAGTGCATGTTCTGAGGACAAATTTTTGATAAATTTCTGGACCCTTCTCTAAATGCATGAGAAGGGTTTAAATACTACTAACCAAATAACTTATTTACAGAAATTGAGGATTCGGTTTAAATAACCGTCCTCTTTCTAAGCAAAACTATTTCTAAAATTAAATCTACTATCTAAGTATTTCTAAATCTACTCCTTAATGTCGCAAGCATTCAATATTTTTTTGAGTGGAGTCGGTTGACTGTCTTCCGGCTTTGGTTGAGTTAAGCAAATAGAATCGGCAAGAACTGGCATTATCTTCTCAGTAAAATTGATGATATACTTGAGAATCATCTAATGAATATGTATCATTACCATGTATGCCTGATAAAAATCCCATTTCAACTTTGTTAACTCTTGGACCGCTTCTGCTTTTCCTTCAATCTTCTGTTTCTAGTTTGCTTCTATCACTGATTTCTTGCAATTTTCGGGGCTCGCAGGTGACTGAGTAACTAGGGACCTTCCTTTTCGAACAATTTTTCTTAGCGAATCGCGCATCGGAAACTGCCTATGTTTCTTGATTCGGGCTTCCCTGATGCGGTTTTTGCCTCTTGCGCCTTTTTCTCTCATTCGGTATAAAGTTTAAAATTTGTAAAAATAGTGATTTCGTGAACTCTTGACCCTGAGAATTAAACTGTCTATTTCTGGTATCAACATCGTTCAATACCCATTCAACCATGGTTGTATATGAGAAATCTGTGATAGATGCCTCAGAAGAGTTCCTCGGCTCTTTTTCTTCCTTGAGTGGATTAAATGTGCCTTACGAAATGTACATTGGAGCGCTATCTTCCCTCCTCGTAGTTTTCTGCATAGTACCCTATATAACGCTTCGTCCTTCTTTCTTGCAGTTTACATTGAGGTGGAAGTAATGATAAAAGACTAATGATAGGAAAACTTTTAAATGCCGAAGATACGCAAAACATGCCACCTTACGTGAGCTATTTCTTCGAAAAACACAACACCCTACTTCATTAACAACTGGCAATAACTCATTAATTCACATTAAAATACATGACCAACTTTTGGCTGAAAAAGTTTTCTCGAATAATGAGCCAGAACCAACTGTGATGGAGGGATCCCGCGATTTTGCTTTGCGATGTCGCAGATCGCAGTGTCACAATATCGCAATGTCATCGTGTTGTTTGTTATCGCAAGGTCGCAGTATCGCAACTTTGCAGTATCACAATGTCGCAATGTCACAGTATCGCAATATCGTAATATCGCAGATCATTATAATCCTTGTGTAATTCATGTGATGTTTGCGATGTGCGATATGCGATATCGCATAACGGCGATTTTTTAAAGTTTTTCAATGTGAGTGTTTCTTCAGTGTATGCGATGCGATGAGGTTTCGCGTCGCAATCTCGCCTTTTGTCATTTTAACTCATTTAGGTGTATCCTATCATCCTTTGAGCGATGCGATATCCTTTAAGGAGTGAATTTAATTTTCTTCATTATGAAACTTAGGTTTTTTAGATTTTTTAAGGTATTTTCCTTGGTCCATGATGTTGTAAGTTTCATCTAAAAAAAAAATGTAACACTAACTGATTTTTCGATTTTTACTGAGGGTCCCCACTTATTTAGTATTAGCAATAACACTTCATAAGGAGAGGGGTTGTTGGTGGACACAACATGAGGAAACACACTGGGGACAAAGAGCTTGTTAGGCCTGTAATTACAAGATTTGCAACTCACTTCCTCACGTTGCAATGTCTCAATGGTCAACATAAAAACTTGTAGAAAATGTTTTCCTCTGAAGAATGGTCTGAATCTCGGTGGGCTCATAGACCAGATGGAAAAGACACCAAAAAGAAAGTGTTAGACACTTATTTTTGGAAAAGGTCTCTAGAGCTTGTGAAAATTATCGAGCCCCTTGTTAAGGTGTTAAGGATGGTGGATGGAGAAGATTGGCCATGGGCTACATTTATGAGGCTATGAATCAAGCAAAGGATCAGATACGGGTAGCTTACAAGGACAGGTTAGCTAAATATGGCTGTATATGGGAGATCATTGATAACAGATGGAACAATAAACTCCATCGCCCTATACATGCAACTGGGTATTTTTTGAACCCAAAGTATCATTATAAAAATCGGCTAGGAGATCTGCATGATGGGGAGGTCAGAGCTGGATTGATTGATTGCTTGGAGCACATGGTCCCTAGCCATGCAGACTAGTTGGAAATACATAGAAAGCTCACCGTTTTCAATATGGCAGGTGGTACTTTTGTCAAAAACTTGGCAAAGATGGCAAGAGATGTGGACCAACTAAGTAAGCAATTCCAATTTCCAATTTGTTTTTCTTTTCAAGTTAAAATTGTTTACGTTCTTTACAATTCAAATTATAAACTAAGTTACTAATTAATGTCTTTTTCTTTGTAGCACATTGGTGGGAGTCATTTGGTAGCCAGTGTCCTCAATTGCAAAGGTTTGCAATTAGAGTCCTCAGTCAAACTTGCAGTGCTTCAGGTTGTGAGCGCAATTGATCTGTTTTTGAGCGCATACACACAAAGAAGAGAAACCGTTTGGAACAAAAACAATTAAATGATCTTGTTTTCGTGCAATACAACCTTCGACTAAGGAGGAACCAAATGATGAGGAAAACCCTTGATCTAGATCCCATTGTGTTGGACGATATTGATCCAAAATTAGAATGGGTGGAGGAGACTGAAGATCCTGTGTTTGAGGCTAATTTTGATATCGACATGGCTTTAGCGAGGGATGAAGCAGATTATGTGGCGGCATCAGAACCAGGATCAGAAGCGGCATCAAGGAAAGGCAAAAACCAGTGGAAGGCACTAGTCGTGCAGGTCGACAAACTCGTGCTTCCATTAGGTCCACTTCTATTGTCATTGGTGGCATTGATACTAAGGTTGTGGATCAGGGTAAGACATCCTTAGACTCTGAACCCGATGATGTCTGTGTATCTCCTGATGATGATCCTCTGGCTAGTAGTGGTGATGAACTTGATGATTGATCATGTGTACACTGTAGACTTGTAGTAGGCCAATGGCCTCATAGCTTGCAGCATTGTTTCTGGACTTTATAGGTCATTTAGAGCCTCATTGCTTATGTATTTTGCTATTTTGTCGATGATATGTATTGCACTCGGTGCCATTTTGATATATTCACCTTTACATGGTATATAAATGAGCAAACTTTGCATATTTCGTCTCTATTGACTTGGAATCATGGTTTTACATCTTAAAAATAGTTTTGTTTCATTAAAAATTAATTATTTAATGTTTTTTCTAAAACCGGTTCGTTTAGACCAAACCAGTTCCGGTCGGTAAACCAGTTCATTAGGTGGACCGGTCTGGTCACCGGTTCCGGTTCCAGTTTTAAAAACACTAGTTTCTACCATTACTGGTTCCAGTTTTTAAAACCATTTTTGTGATAAATTTATTTCTATACCCTTAGTGATATGTTTCTACCTTGGTGATATATTTCTGATGATTTTTTTTCTATACCCTCGCTGCCATGAAAAGGGCCAACCTACCATACTTAGATTTTAAGAAGGCAAACCAAAATATTCAGAAAAATTCAGGTACCCGAATGAGCTCGTATCATCTCTTTTTAAGTGAATTTCAACTAGATTTTTTTCTCAATCAATATAATCATTTCAGTGGCCTAGGCAAAGGAAAAATGTTACATTTTAAAATAAAAATTGATGCAAAGGTCAAAATGATAAGTAATCATTTTTCATGCCGCTAATGTGTTGAATTTATTCCAAGTTTGAAAATCGCGTGTAATATTGAAACAACACATTATATGATATGAATGAGGTGATAAGTTCTCGCTATATACGTTAAAATTTAGTTCTCTTTTATTTTTAATCTTTGCATCATAAAACTGCCTAACAAGAAGTTATGAATTGCTAAAGAATATGATTGCAAGAAAATTCAATAAAATTTGGAGGCAAGAGGATCACAGATAATTACTTTACATTATATATGGCAATTACATTGAGATAATATTTTGAACTTGAAGGACACTATTATCCCTCCAAAAAATACAAAGATCGATTTTCAATGATTTTGTCTTTCAATAACAAAATGGTCAATGATCCTGACTGTACAATTGGGATCCTGATAAGGTGGCTTTGGAGCCCATTTGCTGGGATACTGTCTCTTATGGGAAGGAAGTTGTGTTCTTTGTTCCATTTCCCAGTTTGCATCTAGCTTCCAGTCCTTGGGAACCTGTGAGTGTATACAGTATAGGATGCCATTTGTTAGGTATGTACGTATTCAAAGCAAAAAAAACGTATGGGGGCAAACAATAACAATTTTAAAGACCTAGACACAGTCATCGAAATATTGGATACAGTATTATGTACCTAAAGACAACACCTACCTTGTCAACTGCTAGGGTGTAGACTTCTAGACTTCCTTCAGAGGTGATGTGAAAGCGAGTGAAAGCCTTGTAATTTGCAATACGCAATGACGAGAATGCTTCATCAAAATGGATATGAAGCCAGTTGATGCAAATGTATAAATAACTGCCAAATACTAGAGAGACCACTGGAGTCGAAAAAACCCAGTAGTAAACAAAAATGCAGATGTAATATATGAGAGTGAACCCACGTGGAAGTGTCTCCATTCCATTTCTGCATATATTACTTCGTGTAACTGCCATTACCTGAATTACATGCAATACCATCAGTGCTGAAACAAATTCAAAACATCATTGAAATAATAGTTAGTACTTTGTTCAAAAATTATTTCAATTTTTTCATAAGCATTAGAATGATAAAAAGTTTAAACCGCCCTAACCTCAGGGATGTCAAAGGCAGACATCAAATATTTTATACAAGCAGGGTACATTCCGAATGTCCATTTCTGTATCCTAATCCGCAATCCAGTTGGATCAGGAAATTGTTCACTCTCAACAGATCGATACCATTCATAGAGGGAATGATAGCCTGCAAAATCATAGTTTATAATGTTCAGCAATCTTTATACGAATTACCTGAACTATATAGTAGTAATACAACCAGCACGAAATCTTGACAATCTATCTTCAAGTTTCATCAAAGAATCCACAAAAGTTAGTGTGGAGGAACATTAGCAGTTTCGGGCCTATTAGTTACTCATGGCAAGAAACTATTTTTTATAGTAACCTAAATCAAGATATATCAATGATATCAAGAAAATGGTTGATTCGACAAAAATTTATTGCGATGTCTGGGCTTCCATCCTTAATGTGAATAGAATAGAATGCATAGGACCAATAGGAAAAACATATTTGCAATGCTTGGTTTTCGAACTTTAACATCTACAGAAAATGGCATATACCAGCAGAAGACTTCTTCACCTTAATTTCCTCTGCATCTGCCCCAAGTTCAACTTATGTGCCAGAGGTCAAGAATACTCTATCTTGACCTTGTTAACCATGGGAGGAGTTGCCTTGCTCAAGGAAGGACTCAAGAAGTTGGATTAGGGTTTCTGCAGCAACTAAGTGCAAGGAAGAGGTTGTGGTCGAAGTTGCAGTTAGAAGTTGTTCTGCTAGAAGGGCTGACTTGGTACTTGGAAAAGGACTTCGTCCATAGTTTGGGTCTTTGTTGTCTTATTTGAAGCAGATTCTATAAGAAGAGAAGAGTTTTTCCTGGGTTTTGCCCCGACTTGGAGCCTAACTTTTGTGTCCACTATCTATATTGTTATGTTCTTGATATTAGTTTGATGAAGAAGATCTAATAAAGAAACACAAGAAGAATAATAAAGTTCATAAAGTCTCGTGACACGGGGACGTGGGACACGCAGGACACGAAAATTCGAGTGTCCAACATAGGGACGTTGACCCCCTGGAACAAGGCAAATAAAGAACACAAGAAGAATAATAAAGTTCACAAACAAGTATTAAGCTAAGTCACCTGACACGGGGACACGCAAGACACGAAAATTCGAGTGTCCGACACAGGCACGTTGACCCCTCGGAACAGGGCACATTAAGACACGTTATATATTATTTTATTAATATATCTATATCTATATCTATATCTATCTATCTATCTATCTATCTATATATATATATATATATATATTATAAAAATTAGATATTTCTTGCACAAATTCTCATTCATGATAAAAATTCAGGCATAGATCGACATTCTACATTGTAAATTTAAAATTTATAAGTTTTACAAAGTAACATTATGCGTACAAATACAATTGTGACAGATTCATCAATGATCCATAGAAGAAAAACAAAAAACTTAAAACTGCAGTTTTCTCATTAAGTCATCAAAATCAAAATGTGTTAAATAGGTAGTAGTAATGCCAATGGAAAATAGAAATAGCAAATACAAAACAACTTCACGGTAACAGGTAGCTCATCAGTCATCAATCATTATCATCATCAAAATTTTTCATGGTCACCACTGCTCTCCTCTATTGCATCCTCCTCATCTGTATCAAATGTAATCTCTGCATCTGCTAGTGTGGAGGGTGACCCCTCAAGAGTATCCCCATCATCAAAAGTGACAGGCTCTAGCATTGTGTCAGTAAGATCCAAGTTGGCCAATACCAACTCAACACTGTTGTCCAAACCCATATCATCAGGAAAGACATCCCACGTTGTTTTCTTTCCCTTCATCCACTCACCCCTCTGCCTGTAAATAAGACAAAGGTTGGTATGCACATACACCACTGTCTATGCCCTAGACTGCTCAAGCCTGCGCTTCTTGACACTATACAAATTCCCATATGTGCTCCAATTCTTCTCGCACCAAGAGGATGAAGTCACCTGAGAGAGGAGCCTCGTGGCTAACTGCTGTAAAGCAAGCCTTGTTGCCCCATGAGTTTCCCACCAAGAATAGGGCTTCTTATCCCCCCTGTCTCTAATAACATCATAGCTTGCAAATCGCCCAGTGTCAGTGGAAAAATCTACAAAGGCATCCTCCACCTCATCAAGGGATGCTCTATCCTAAAATATCCACCTCAATGCATCCTTCCTCCCTTGTGAAATTTCACCATCCATGTGAGGAGGGAATCTATGGGAAGGTCCACCATTCAGCCACTCATGGCTATATAGTATTTTGGGTTCAATGAGTGAGCCAAACAATGCAAAGGTGTGCAATTCTCGTCCCATCTGCTGACAATAATATCTTGTATGGGGGTGAAGAAGGCCTCTAATGACGTCTCATGCTCAAGGCACTCACTCTATAAAATATTGGTCCTCATGGACTCAATCATGGAATGCCATCCCTCATAAACCTCTCCTAGGATGGGTTGGTCTGTATCTGCAAATCATAGTAAAGCAATGATATGGTCCATGATCTTAATAGTGAGACCTACCCTCTCCCACCAAGCATCATCTAACATTATGTCCTTGACTCTTTTTGAGGTTGCTTGATTCGTCTTTCTCCAAAAATACCAAACCTCTGAAATAAACATGGCTCCAAGAGCAGTCTTAACCTCCCTCAACCTCTTCAACATGATGAATGAAGAGGCAAACTATGTATCTGCAATCTTCAACAATGATAGATGGGTGCACGTCAAGAAACGCTGGGACACACTCTAGGACATGTTGGGGCACACTAGACACAAGAATTCCACGTTCTAGGACACGCTGGACACGAGAATCAGACACGTGTCCTAGAGAATCATGTCTGAAGAGTGGGATTCGGGACACGGGGGGGGGGAGGACAAATCCAGTTTCTTAGGTATTAAGGTTAAGGAAAAATGGAATTAATAGTTGCCACATTGCATTTTCCAACATGGTATCATGGCTAAGGTGAACAAGAAGGTAACTGGAAGGATCACCTTATGGACACAAGTAAGGTTTGCTAAGGGAAATCATTTGCACAAGGGCACGAGGAAAGAAGAAGAAGGCCTATTAGAAGAGGATGACATCAAGCTCCCATCAAAGGAGGACCTAAAGAAGAAGATTTCAAGAAGGTTGTTGTTTTCCCCTAAGCAAAGGATCTAGTTGAAGGCTCATTGGAAGACTTACCTGAAGGAAGCATCAAAGCAATTATCACTTTTGAAAGCCATCATTGAAGTCTCTTTGAAGATCTTGAAAGTCTCTCAAGATAGTTGGAGATATCGTCAGAAAAGGGAAGACTCTTGGTCATCAAGTAAGTATCATATTGTTACTCTATGCCTGAACCTGCATCTCATATGGGTTCTTTTTGCAAGGAAAGCAATAACCTCGTTGGAGCATCAAATTTCCTAGCATGGAAGAAAAGGATTGACTTGACACTTATGGAACATGAGGTAATGGAATATGTTATTGGTAAAATTACTGAACCTAGCATAGAAAAGACTCAATAACTAGCAAAGTACAAGAAAGAAGAAGTAAGAGCACAAAGGATCATAGTTGAATCCATTAAGGATCCTCTTGTTCCATTTGTTGCAAAATTGAAAACTTCTAGGGCTACGTACGACAAGCTAGTTAATTTGTACTTTATAAGTCATAAGGACAAAAGATTTCTTTGAGGAATAATTTGTACAAAACGAAGAAATCAAAAGATGAAGACATGGCATCCTTTCTAATGAGGATCTCTAAATTAAGAGATTACTTGTAGGGGGTTGGAGAAACAATTTCTGATTCGGAAATGATCATCTATGTATTAAATGCATTGCCACCAGAATATAGCAATTTTGCAACAAGTATCTACTCCAAGAAAGATTCAACTCCTTTTGATGAGTTGTGGGCACAGTGCATCTTGCAAAAAACAAGGGTCAAGGCAAAGGATGACATTGGATCAGAGGAACAATCTCGAGCCTTTATTGCTAGAGTCAAGAAGCTGAAGAAGGGAAAGTTTGGGAAGTCCAATAAGAAAGATATGTCAAGAGTTCATTGCTTTAAGTGCAATGGATATGGACACTTTAAGAGGGATTGTCCAAGCCAATAGAAAAACAAAAGGAAGGAAAGAAGTGAGGCTCACGTAGCTGAAGAAATGGGAGAAGCTGAGAACAATCCGAATAAAGTAGATGTGAAAGTAGATGTGAAGAAGCAATATCTTAGATATTTCTAAGTCCTAACTTCTAACTGTTAACATGAAATGAAATGTTATAAAATGAAACATGAATAATGAAATGAAATGAAACAACTTTAGTCTTTCACAAAGCATCATATTCATAATTCACAATCATTACCAATAAGTTATAGTTGCCAACTTCAAACTTCAAATTTTCATTGTCACAGTCATATATTGTTTACAAAAAATATCATTATGATATGAAAGAGTCAAGAGTCAAGGACTCAAAACTCAATAGTTATGAAAACTAAAGTCTAATAGAAACTAGAAAAGACAAGTAAACTGTAAATCTACATGTGGCCCTTGCCACAAGAGTCTCCAGGAGTATATGCAGGTCGTGGTGGTCTTCTAGGAGTCTCCCGCACAGACCGACGACCAGAACTAGAACCTCCACGTGAGGGTGTAGATGCAAGTGGCGACAGCAAAGGAACAAGACTCGGACTCGGAGCTCGAGCACTGCTACCAGTGGATGGTGGAGGTGGAGGTGGCATGGTTGCTGCAGCTGCTTCATCTTCATCTCTTATAAGTTCCTCTTCCAGTTCTTCAAGATGTACAATGCCATCCTCCAAATTGTCATCCTCTGGGTGCTTGTCCCAAATTTTAAATGTGGGATCCTCATAAGCCCGCTCACAGTAATGACTCAACAACCTCAAGTTGTAGTGCACATAAACCAAGCTTTCTGCTCGGTTTTCATTGAGCTTGTTTCTTTTCACATTATGTATGTAGCTGTAGGTGCTCCAACACCTCTCTGCAGAAGAAGTATTTACAACCTATGAAAGAACTTTTTTTGCCAATTTCGTCAAAGGTCCATGGCCGCCATATGTTTCCCACCATGTGAGAGAATCAAATCTATCTCTGTCGTCCATTGCATGGAAGTTACCGAACAAACCAGTACCACTGAAGTATTTGCCTATTTCAAGGCGCACAGCTGCACATTCCTCCCTGTCAGGTATCAACTTTTCCAATGCTTGCAAATATCCACTAGTTACCTCTGGATCTAAATGGGGTTTGGTCCTAATCCCACCCCTGGTGCAGGTTGGCCCAACCAAGATGTAGAGTAGTATTTTGGCGTAAGGATATACGCCAAGCAATGTAGTGGAAGATTAAGTTTATTCCACCGTTCACACACAAAATCATGAATCAGTTTGTACAAGTCGGGATCTATGTTATGAACAATATCTTTTATTTGCCCCAACATGGTATCCATCTACTCATACACCTCGCCAATCACTGGTTTGTCTGTATCTGCAAACCAAATCATGTGATAAATGGGCTTCGTGAAATCCAATACATGCTTCACACTTGTCCAAAACTGACCATCAAGAGCGGCCTCCTCCACCAATTCAAATCCTTGCCTTTCAGCTGCATTTGTATCCCTTTCCTTTAATACCTGCCAATGTGGACTTGATACCATGCTAGCCAATGACTCTCTTACCTTCAAAAGGCGCCTAAAGGTGAGGTAATAGCTACCAAATCTGGTCTTCGCAATATTCAACAACTCCAATCTTGAGTGACTGTGGAAAAGGCCATGGGTATTGCTATGATTTGTAATAAATTTTATTATATGTTTGCCTTTCTTGTACAAATCACCAATCCATTTGTATTCTACATTTTTGTTCTTGACAACATCATGCATCAGAAGGTTCAATGTGTGAACCAAACATCCAGACCAAAATATGTTGGGGTATTTATCCTCAATAATTGCTCCTGCTGCCTTACAATTAGGAGCATTATCAGTGATGACTTGGATGACATTGTATGGCCGAATACGGTCAGTTGTTTCAAGTAATGCTTCTCAATGTTGATGGCGGTCCTGAACTTGTCTGAGTAATCATGTGCAGTTAGAAAGATGGCACCACTAACAGACACAGCAAGAACACTTATCAATGGCTTGCCTTTTACATTTGTCCATCCATCAGATACAATGGACACCCCATGGTCAATCCAAGAACTTGTCATTCTATTCAAAGAATGTGATATTTTTGCTTTTTCATGATCAAGTCCAACAGTTCTTGCCTTGTCATACCCAGGCTCTTGTATTCTTTAGGGGCATCATTTATGGCAGAAACCATTTCGTGCCAATAAGGTGAGTGAAGAACATTGAATGGTATCCCACATGCATAGAGAAACCTATAAACCTTTGAATCCACATCATTCCTACACCTCTCATCAAGGAAATCTGATATGGTTCTACGCCTTAAAGCTGATGACCCTGTGCCTC
The DNA here is from genome assembly GCA_000404065.3 of Pinus taeda. Taxonomy (NCBI): domain Eukaryota; kingdom Viridiplantae; phylum Streptophyta; class Pinopsida; order Pinales; family Pinaceae; genus Pinus; species Pinus taeda. Next base: position 142,096 of record APFE030151304.1, on the reverse strand, counting down.
CATATCCACTGCCTTGGGAGGATGTTAAAAGAGTTCTTTGTGCTTGTGATTGTGAGCTTGGTTCAAAGAAACCCCTTGATTTTTTAGATTTGTATTGGGCTTCCTCCTCTTCCCTTATGTATTTGGCTCTATCTACTGCTGACACAGCTGCACAAGTTTTGATTCCTATTTGTTTATCTCCATCCCATGGACTTTTCCCGCAGCAGAGGTGTCTTCTAGCACGGGTGTATGAACCTGTGTAATCAGTGTTGCAATGGGGGCAATGAAATTTAGTGGTTCCACCCTCTCTCCCTGTTTCAGCCCTGTGAACATATTTCCACAATGGGGTTTGGTCTTGTTTAGTCTTTTGAGTGTCCTGTTCACCCTCCTCCAGCTCCTCCTCACCGGGGTTTCACCCATTTCACTTTCTCCAGCTTCTTCATCCCCCTCTCCAATTTGGCCCCTCCGTTTCCTACTCTCCAGCACCATAATAACCATAAAAGGGACCAGGAAAAGGAAAATGCCCAGAAATATAGTGAGGTCCATGGTGTTTGATGTTTGTAGGGTTTTCATTCAACAATCTGCAAATTAATTTAATTTATTGGGATTAATTAACTTAATTTATTAATTTAATTGAAATTCATAATTTTAATACTCAATAAACTAAATTAAATTCCCTAAATTACTACCTAACTAAATTAAACTCGCTAGATTAGCTAAATTATTAAGTTACTTACCTCTGCAGGCTTGCTCCTCGCTCCTTGCTCCTTGCTCCTCGCTCTTCAGCAATTTCTCCTTGCTCCAAACTGTTGCTCTTCAAGCTCCTCAACCTCTTCAAACATTCATAATGAAATGTTTTTATGCCCAAAGGGCTTTTAAAACAAAAAAAAAAATTATAAAATTTGATTTTATTTTCGGGTCCGCGGATTTTTTTTCCGCCGACCCGCTCCCGGCCCGTTTAAAATCGCTCCCGGAGCTATTTTTTAAAGACCGGGAGCGATCGCTCCCGGGCTTTAAAAAGTGCTCCGGGAGCGACGGAGCGGCAGCTCCCTAGGTCGCTCCCGAAATCGGCAGGGAGCGAAATTTTTTTGGGAGGGAGTGCGCTCTCGAAAATCGCTCCCATCCGGGAGCGATTTAGGGAGCGTGCTCCCAAGCCGCTCCGGAGCGCGGTTCGGGAGCGGGTTAGATGGGGGGGGGCGCTCCCCCGCAACTATGGATTGGGCTATGACTTGGACCAACTCGGTTGAATCGAAGTCGAAACGGCCAGCTTTTAAAACAGTGCTTTTGATGCCCTCCTTTGCGCAGAAGCCTTTGAAGTCTTTGTCTGTATATTCTCCACCATTATCTCAATGCATTACCTTTATCTTTTTCCCTGTCATATTTTCAACAAGAGCTTCAAACTCTTGAAAACGATCAAAGACCTTATCCTTGTCTTTAAGAAATAGATCTAGGTTTTTCTGGAGTGATCATCGATAAAGGTGACTAAGTATTCGCCATAGGATGGCAAATATTTGAGTGTATTAATCCTAATACACATTCTGCTCTATTGTTACTTTTGGAAAAAGTTGCTTTAGCATACTTTCCCAGCACACATCCTCTGCATAAGTCATCATGTTCACTACTAAGGACTAGCACCCCTATAACACTGTCTTTGAGCATTCTCAGTGCTCCATGGTGTAACTGTCCCATTCGCCTGTGCCATAATTCATTTCACTCCTTCTCACCATTACAGTTGTTTTCTATTAGTGCGATTGTTGATTCAAGCTGCAACCTATTCAACTTGTTGCTTTGAATCCCAATTTGCTTTTTCTTCTTCCAGCTTGGATGCTTCACGTATACTTTGTTTCCCATGAAGTATACATCATATCCCTTGTCCTGTAACTGGGACACTGAAATCAAGTTCATTCCTAATCCTAGCACAAGCAAAACATTTGTGGCTCGGATGTTGATCTCTGCTTCCGTCTGAAATGCTACGGTGCCTCTCCCTACTGGAGTACATTTCATTATGTTTCCCATAGTTATTTGGAAGTCCATTTGTTCTTCTTGATAGCTCAAGAAATGTTCCCATACTCCAGTCATATGAGCTGAAGTCTGACTATCAATGTACCAAATATCTGCTGACATTGAATTTTCTAGGTATGCAAATTCTTCATCTAATCTAGTAAATAAATCTGAGACACTTAAGTATCTATATTGTGCCAACTTTCGATGCTAACTTGGTCCCAGCAACTGCTGCAGAAAAAAATTGTGTCCTGTTGACCCTGCCGCCTACACCTACCTACAAGTTAGTGAGAAAAGCCTTCAACTCCACAAGGAGTGGTTAGTGGCAGGGAACTCAGAGAAGGGGCTGTCACACTAATCCCGACTCTCTTCGTTTGAGCTATCTCCTAGATTAGCTAAGGGGGGTGGTCCGTAATGAAAAGTTAACTTTTAAGGATGTGAGTTTCTAGGAGAATTGTTAGATTTAAATAGATAATCTCTTTAAGATAAGCATGAAATACATAAACAACCAATGCCTTCCAAGTATTTGCTCTTTAAGAAATGAAATTGTATTTTGCTTAAAATGAAGTGAAATGCTTTCAAATGCAAAGCGAAAATAACCTTGAAAAGTGAAACACTAAATTATTAGCACAAGATACTATAAATGTTTTCAAGAAGAATATGTCTACAAATCAAAACATGGAAACTACATTGCTCAAAAGGATACAAAAATAACTCAAATGTTAGACCAAGATGACAACAAAATATGTTACAAAAATAATCTACAAGAGGCTAGCCCAAAGAGTATGAGCAAGCTCTCCTCTTTGACTAGCCATGACTTAGCTCTTTGAAATAGCCAGATATTGATAAATGAAGTACAATATGTTATAAAATTAAATTAAATTAAAAAAAAATATATATATATATAAGTTATTTTTCCAAGTTTGATATTTTGATGCAAGAAATAAAAGCTTTAAGAAACTTGAAAGAATCCCTGCAAGGCACAAATAAGATATAGATGAGACTTTGGAATTCAAAACATGCAAGTTCTCCTTGAATATTTTTCAAGAATGGGTTGATTCCTCCGAGAATTTCGCCACACTTGAAAAGTTTGACCAAATAATGATTCATCTACAAAACTTCACCACAAATCATTAAATCGACATGAAATTAAATAAGTGCAATGAAAAGAATTCCTAGAGACACATATATTATCCACTAGAAGATTTATTTTCCTAAAGCAAATAATTAATTCTTATGCTAATATGAGATAGCTGCATACTAACATAACTTGAAACAAGCATGAAAAAAATAATGACATGAGGAAATAAATAGAAGCATAACAACAAGTCAAGAATTTACCACACATGCAAAGAGAAGAACACCCTCACATTTTACCCCAAAGATTGTTGTATTATATTGCAAGTAGTGAATACAATCCCGCAGAGTCTCCTCAAGCACAATAGCTCATATTACATGATACAATATGAGAGCCCATTGCTCTATTATATAGTGAGTTAGGAGCAAAACCCAATGAAGAATGACAATGACAAATGGAATTGGAGCCAATCCCAATGTAGAAGTGATTAAACAAGTGGTATGAAGTGACAATCCCAAAGAGAAATTCGAATTTGTTGAATGGAGCTCCAATGCCAAGAGTAAAAATCGAATTCTAGCAAGTGGACACCATTTTCTTCTAACCTTATGTGCCAAATTCGAATTTTATGATAGAATGATAAGTGGATATGGATGGTAACCCATGTGGGGACAATTTCCCACAAAAATCGCCACCAAATATTCTCCCAAATGTGCATTAACTTCACAAATTCGAATTTCCCAGTAAGCAATTTTCTCCTCTAATGCCAAAAATTCAATTTTATTTGAGCACATGTCCTTTCATTGATTTTAGGAGTCCACATCACCTTGGGACTTCACTCTAACTCCCTCATAATTTTCCACCTCATTTCCACAACATTTAGCATGTGTGGATATTTATTTTTCTCCATTTATTTAATTTTTGGCTTAATTAATTGTCAGATCTTCCACTAATCTTAGGAAAAGTGGGTTTTGAGGGTTCAAAACACATTTTTAACCCATCCAAGTGTGTCATAGTAAAAAGTTGAGGGTGAGAGGTACAAATTTCATTACTCATACCCCATAATACTTCTCTAGACATCACTTATTACATTACAAGTATAATTTTATTAGCAATTTCTGCAGTGTGGAAAATCTAAAAAATTAAAAAATAACTACCTAGACCTAACCAAATTCCAAGAATTTTTTTGTGTGATCTAGTATGGTAATATACATCGACTCTAGACACTAAGATGTGTTAGGGGCTCAACCTTCAAACTGTCACCCCGACTTTGGGGTCAAATGTCAGTGAAAAAACCAAGAAAATTATCCACCTCTAAAAAGGAAGAGATAATTAACTAGATTAAAAAAACACTCCAAAGTGTACTCGTTTGTTGATCGAGTCCCAACATCATAGGCCTATTACAGACTCAAAAACTCATCATTACTAGTATAACTTTTTACAATTCCCCGCAGGGTATGGAATCTGGGTACAAGAAAGACGATGAGAAGAGAGAAGTAGAGTTAAAAAACTCTGTTGACTCATGATATTTGATGGTACAAGTGTCCTCTGAATCATCCTTAGGCATGGAGTCTTCATATAATCATCAGGTGTCACTCCAGTGGTCAACACATCCCACTTGAGACAACCCTCCTAGTTGAATCTTCTGTTGTGTTGTTCCTTCTCTCACTGACAAATTTCAATTGGATGGACTTACCTCTGTGTCAACTCACTCAAAGAGAGTCTTCCCATGAAATCCAATCTTCTTGGCTTGAACTGCGCAATCCTCTGGGAGTTTTGAATTTTTGTCCCTGCAGGAATTTCGAATTCCCTTTTGCTTTCAATGTTGGGTCCTTCGGCTTCTTTCTTCTGCTTCCCTTTAGCTCTGATACCATGTGAAAAATTCTAAATAGAAATCCTACTACATTGATTAATATTATTTTTTCTACTTATCATCTCAAAAATAAGTTATCCACAGTATTCTTATGGCAAATATCGAAATAAATTTTATTGTAGCCTTCACAATTAAAACATTGCAGAAAATAAATGTAAGGAAAAATACTGGCACAAATACAATCACAATGACACAGTTATTATTGGACAATCGTCCCTGGAAAAACCCAATGTAGGAAAACCAGTGCAGCAGATGAGGGTTTTATTATTCTTTAGCAAATTCTCATGTACAAACTACAACCAGCAAAATAGTAATGAGAAATTTTACATACACTTCTTGACAAAGTTCTACCCCAGGTGAAGCACTTCTTCCCCAGAATCCTTCTGATCCTCTCTACGTCAAACTGCTCTACCTAGCTCAGCGTCAAACTACCTCTGCTCTACCTCTTTCTACATCACCTTGTCCCTTCTCTGCGTCTCGCTGCCTTGCACTCTCTGGATATGTTGATGCCCTCTCTTCCTTTCTCACCTGCAACAACTCTCCCTCTATTTCGATTTTCTCTTGCTGAACTACGACCAGTGAGAAAATCGATCTTACTCGGGTAACTGAGTACCTGTCTCTAGTGTGTTCTCCAAGTGCCCATCAAGTCTCCTTTTATAATCCTCTCGTTGATCAATCAACAGCCCAGATTAGATTCTAATCAATGGTTAGGATCATTTGACTTCATCTCTGCCTTCTTCTAGAAGTTCCATCCACAGTTTAGATTAATACCCATTAATTATTTTAATTTCCTAAGTTTAAACTTCGGGTCCCATTAAAAATAATTAATTATTTTAATAAAATTGTTTCCCCGTGGAATTTCCCAAAATGATTTATGGGTATTGGAGAATGCATGTGTCTAAGCCTTTCTGCAAATTTTGAAGCCTAGAGAAAACCCTTTATTACCCCAAATCAAGATAAAGCTCACTTATTGCTCATTTGGATAACATTCGAACATAAGTAACATAAGGCTTCTATTGTTTATATTGTGGAAAAGATTCGTTTCATTGTTTAAAGTGCTATTGTTGTCCATCATTGGCAATATTGGATAAGAATACTAGTATTCTCTAGTCCCTTTTGAGTTTCTCATGATCTCTAAAGTCATAAGATTACACTAATAAGCTCACTCTATAAAGCACCTTAATCTCAAGTGGCATTGTATTGAATGGTTAAAATTATTTGGGCATATTGTGCTACATCACTTGTCTAATTGACATTAAAGTAGCTTGTTGAATGTTTCTTGAGAAATTTATGATCTATAAGTCTCAAAGAGCCTTGGTTAATTGAGAATCTAATTGGTAATCACTGTGATCTAGTTACACTATTGGGATTATCTTGTTGACATATCTTGAAAGTCTTCTAATCGCACAAGAGCATTGATTGTCAAATCATCATTGTTATCTTGTATTGTCTCATTGGCTAATTGCCCTAAGTAGATAAGTGCTCTAATTGTCATTAGATTTATAGTTGATATCTATTGTGGATCTTTGGCATATTGGTGATCTTTTCTTTTAAGAGCATACATCTTGTGATTATTAATCAATTGTATCATGGTTATCTGTTGTATCTTTTGAGCACTTGTTAAATTGGCACACTATCTTGCGTATAAGATTATCTCTTAATTCATTGTTAAGTACTCTTGTCATAAGGCTAACCATAACTAAGTACTTAAAGTCATCAAACAATCTTAAACTCAAGAAGCACTCAACATTTTGCATCTCATCCTAAGACTAGTCGTGCATATATAACTTACCTCCAAGCATAAGCTTGGTTGATAGAGAAATAGGAACACTCTTTCAATCTTTGCTTGAGAAGTTTGGCCCTATAATATTTAAAACATTGACCTTGCAGTGGTCAGAGCCACAGTCTCTGTTGAAAATACTAAGAAGGGGGTGAATCAGTATTTCTTTTCAATTGTTACTTTTACCAGTTAGATCATTTATATTTTATAACACAAAATGAACAATAAGAATAAATGCTTTTATTAATTTCCTTTTCACAATAAATCAAGTACAATGTATATAGGGCTCCAAACCTAGATGAAGACACCGATCTTCAATCTCCCAAGGTCCAACTTGTTGCCAAGCACCAACTTGGACTTTTTTGAGGCTCCGACCTCTAGGGCACCAACCCTATCTTCTCAAGGCACCGACCTTGTCAATTCTGAGGCACCAACCCCGAGGGCTCCAACCCTATAGCTTCACTTTGTCAAGGTATGTTTGGTTGTACTTCACGGCTCCCAAGGTCTTCTTCACCAAGCCCTGTCAATCTTCAGCTTCACTGTAGTTTTCACGCTACATCATCAATGACAACCTTAACTTAGAAGGTGTCATCACTGTTCTTCATGGTACCTAATCAAAATCTCCAAGGTCACCTCATGATGACATCAGTGATGCATCATTATCTCAAGGATGCCTTCAAGAATCTTCAATATGTTGCTTCACAAAATTGTTCAAGAATGATTCTAGATGACTCTCTAAGGTATGCTCAACAATATCCCCAAGGCATCTCTAGTTCTTCAACACTCCAATAATCAGACTCAACAAGCTCTTCAAGAGTAGCTTCAAGAGATGTTCAATAGACTGCTCCAAGGTATACTTCAGGGTCTGCTGACCTTAATCCTTATCCAAAAATTTTGTTATAGATATTCACAAGCAATTCAAGTGTAGCTACAAGGCAACACCAAAAGGGTTCATAAAATTGTCTTGAGGTGATGTCAAAGACTCCCTTAAAAAACCTTCAAATGATGCTCAAAGGATTGCTTTTTAAGAGGTGCCATAACTGCCAACCAAATGTCACTAGAGACTTGTCAATAGTCCCGAGTTGTTTTGTCCGAGCCTTCAAGGATAACTCCGCATGTTAATTTTCTCTAGCCTTAAGTCTGAGGTTCAATAAAAAACCGATCCTTCCACAGTAGAATGTCTTCACACTGGTCCAATCCTTAAATGATCTCAAGAGGTGACTGTCTGATCTTCAAAAAATGCAAGAACTGTTTACTGTTCTATTCTTAATAGCCCGAGATTATAAACACAAGTTTCAAGCTTTAAATGACAACTTGTTGTAGATCCGAGATTCTACAAACAAAATTCAGGCTTGAGGTAATGGAAGGTATCAGAAGTCCGTTGTCCTGTAGTCTTTCTACAGATTATCTCTGCAATCTGCAGGAAGATGCCATACAAAAAACGTAGAGAGGTATGACACTGATCCGAGTTCAGCAAGGTCTTCTTGATAGACAAGTGTCTGAGCTTCACAATAGTCTGCAACCCGAGCTGCTGAAGGTGACAGTCCACCGTTTAATGCATTCAAAAGTTTATGATGTAGTAAGCTACCAAAACAACAGTTATGTCCATAATTTTGTGATCTGAACTGCTTCAGACGTCTGTTCACGTAAGGTTGAGGTCACTAAAATAATAACTCAACCATCATATTTAACTCATCTAGAAATTCTTCAACTCCTTCTCGGCCTCCTTAGTACTTCTGTACTTCTTCTGCGAATAGACCACCAAATTGAATGCTAGAAAATGATTTTCACACTTGTATTTATATAAAATTTCAACTAGGAACGAAGGGACACAACTTTAGGATGGAGGCCGACATGAGTAGGCTTGTTCAGGTCGACTTACTAGGCAGAAAAATAACTCTAACTTGTAAAATCAATAACTTTCAAACTACATTGAGTTTCAGGCCAAGTAATATCTCATTGGAAAGCTAAAAATAGGTTGTAAAGGATGGTGAAGGTCTCATAGAGAAATTCTACCTCTAAGATAGTAAAAATTATTTTCTAATGTGACTAGTCATTTATTGGTGCAGAATTGGAGACAGGGTCATTGCCTTCTTCAACATGTCCTTGCCTTCTTCATCATAGGGGCACCATATCATAAATGTTATGTTGTCAAACATATGCTACATCATGTATTCTTCCATTATTACGATCACCATAGGTAAGGTCATCAAGGATTATGGCTTCACATTATCAGAGGTTTATCATGTCATCATGTGTTTTTCATCAAGATCATCAGAGGTAGGACATGTCATCATGTGTAGCCATTTTCCTCAATTGCAGAAGTTTGCAATTTGTATTTTGAGTCAAACTTGCAGCGCTTCTAGGTGTAAGCCCAATTGGTCTGTCTTTGAGAGGACTCACATGAAGAAGAGAAATTGTTTAGAACAAAAACAGTTAAATGATCTAGTCTTCGTTTGATACAACCTTCAACTAAGACGCAACCAATTTCTAAACAAAAGACCTAATACAGATCCCATTGTGTTGGAAGATATTGATCCATCCTCAAATTAGGTAGTGGAGACTAAACCAGCAAAGTTTGACCCTGATGAGGATATTAGTGTTGATTTTGATTTGGAGATGGATGCATTACAATCTATTCAGTTAAATGCAGATCCACTAGTACCAGCACCAAGCCCTCCAGCTGCAAGCACTCTCTACTCAGCCACGACGCAAGCACATAGCTCATCTATCTCAGCGTGCAGCTAGTGCTAGTGCTACTACTTCTACAGTTGTAGTTGGAGATTTTGATGAAGAGGAGGAGCCATGGGTTTCCCTGTCTAACTCTGATTCAGAGTCTGAGGCAGATGATGTTGCCTTGTCTGGCGGTAGTGACTAGTGATGTTTTGTTGTAGAGGCCATTTAGAGCATCCTTGGTTATGTGCTTTTGTTCGGATCTTTATATATTACATGTATTGAACAGTGCATTGGGAACCATTTTGATATAATACATATATTCATGAGCATACTTTGATCATATGTTGTCTTCTCTTTATATTCTAATGCTTTTAGTTTGGAAACATGAATGAAAATCTTTTAAAATATGTTTTTCCATACAAAAATAAATATTTAATGTATCTTTTACAAAGATCAAGTCCTTGAAATCAACTAGGCCAAATCGATACCAAGTCGGAGTCTGAGTCGGAGTCGACCCTCGGCCGGTTCTGAATTTGAGTCCGAGTTTTAAAAATATGACCTAGACCTATGGTCAAACCTACTCAACCCCTCCAAGTCAAGCCTCCCAATCGTTCTACCTAATCTGACCTAGAATTTCGGCCCTCCTGCAACTGCCAGTGACCCCATAATTTCAGCCCCTACAACTACCCAAAATTTCATCCCCCTACAACAGAACTGCCCAGAAAAACTATGAACCAGAAAAAGAAGGGACCATCCACACATGTGAGAATGAGAGAGAGAGAGAGAGCTAATCCTCCTTGTCCTCCTTGATCATCGCTAGGATGCCCACAAATTGTCTTCACAAGAGAGTGTGAATTGGTGCCAAGAGAATAAGGTTGAGATACCTTTATATAGTGATTTGTTGGGTGGAATGGGTGCGTCCTATGCACTGGGCCGACTTGACTTGGAGGGAAGCTGCCTTGAAAATTTTGGAGCTAAAAATTTCAAATTCAAAATTCAATTTTTCTTCTTTTAAAAGTCACAATAGGACTTTAACTAAAAATATATTTTTCTTTTGACTCTACCATTAAAAATATGTTTTATATAATCAATACAAATACATCAAGTGGCCAGATATACATTATGAAGACCAACCATAGTTACAAATTCAATAATGGGCATGGTAATTCCTTGTGGGTAATAATCAATGACTTGGATTCTTAAAGTGCCACCTCTCTAATACTCATGATATTGTAGGAAAATTTGACTAGCTAGCAGCCCACTTAGTTTCACGTTCTTGCCAAGGATTAATGCCCAAACCCCATCATAACATGAATATATATATATATATATATATATAAGTTGAAACATTTAGGCTACCTCTACAATTTCTCTTTACAGCTGATACAATGAAGAAAATAGCAAGTGCACAAACATTAAATAGACATAGTGAACACAGTTATTTTAGGTCAACATGACCCCAGAAAAACCCACAAGGGGAAAACCAGTATTCAAGCAGGATTTCATTTGCTTTTAAGGAAAATATTACACAGCAAAAATAAAACTACTTATCTACCTTTTGTTTGGAGATGTCACTGCTTAGGTAGACATAGAAATTTGAGCCGGGGCTCTCTCTGTCATAAACTCAAACAGACTTGACTTAGTTTTCTGTGCAACTGACAGTGGCTTGATTCGCTGCCAAACTGAGTAGAACTGTCCTTGGAATTTCTACTCCATGTCTGCTCTTCTTCAACCAAAAATTCAGACCTCTGTCTGCTCCTTAAACATAGGAGATTTGGACTTTTGTCTGCTCCCTAACACAGGAGATTCAGACCTCTTTCTGCTCCCTAATACAGGAAATCGGGCCTCTGTTCAGTCAATAACTTGACTGTAAAATGGTCCTTCTCAGCTGAATAAACACCCTCAATGGTTTTCTGTTATGGGCCTGCATACCCAGGATATTTCTGCCCAGATTTCTCGTCTAGATTGGGCCTGAACTCAGCCTATATGCAGCACAAATCTCGGCCTGGAAGGTAAACTTATACCCAGTGAAGGTTAAGGCTTCAACTCAACCCGTATAACCCCTGCAAAATGCCTTAAACAGCAGCCTGAAAATTTTGGGACTCGGCCCTAGAAACTCAAGATATGTACATGAGTGTTAGCTGAGAGACCTTAGCTCCTCCTCTTTCTGTTCAGTCTTCTCATTCAGCTGCAAACATGCCTCCTTGGTCTCGTCTTGTAAGCTGCTTATTGTTCTCCTACACTCTTCTCATTTCCTTGAGAGAAGAATGAATGAATCTACTTTTTCCTTTTCCTCCCTTTTGTCATCCTTTAGTGAGGATAATCTTAAACCTAATGATCAAGGGTGAGATCAAGCCCCCACTTGACCCCTTTCTCATGTTGACCCCCCCCTTAAAACACTTCCTAGTATTTTTTTAATATTTTAGTACCATGGTCAATTTTTCTCTCATAAAATGATTTTTAAAATATAAAACTTACTTTAATAACATAAAGTGAACTTAGTACTTTACACATAAAGTCACTTTAATACCCATGTGACTTTAATAAATTAAAATACAAAGTACTCGACTCATAAAAATACTTTAGCTCCTTGACATTAATAAAACACATAACATCCCTAGACAAAAGCATGATTAATGTGTCCCCTAGGCTAAAACAATAAATGCCTAGGAAACACTTGCTTGGTACCACTTTCTCAATATATATTGTTCCCGATCTTTTGAGCTAAGGTCAAGTTTATTGATTCCACTTCAAGGTGAAGATGTTGTCTATATTAATGCCTGTGTGGTCAACTTTAAACCTTTAAAATTTTGAATATTTCAAGAACTCAATTTGTTTTGATTGCAACAAGATTTGGTATATCTTCAATTTTTAGCGTAGTAATCCTTGTTTCAAATTTTAACAAAAAATGGTCAACAGTCATTATCTTGTCAAAAGACTAAGATTTTACAGAATCTTTGAAAGATAGCCTTGATGAGTTGGCTAACAATCAGGTTCCAAAAAAACTTTAAAAAAATGATGTGTGGTCGAAGACTCGCAGATCTAAGGTAACAATTTTCTTGACCACAAGTCTAGTGGTCAAGGGCTCAGATCAGACGTAGCTCTGATACCAAATGAGACAGGAAAAGTTTGTTCTCACACAAACTATTCAAATTGTTAGGAATACAAGGAAATCCATACAGACAATATATAAATTGTATATAAGTAATTTGATAGTAGAAAGCATGATGATTGATTGTACAAGGAGGCCCTATTCACGAAATGTCCTTTCATGAATAGTCATTTCCCTTGAGACATGCCCTTTCGTTATACCAATTATTATTATATTATTAATTATAAATTATTTCATTATATTATATTATATATTTATGTTCATAAATATTATTATTTTAATACATTGGCCCAACCTCTTCATTACTCCACTCATACAACAGCATAGCTACCTTTGATGGCAAAGTAGCTTAGTCTATGCAATGGCACATAAGTGGAGTTGAAACATATTATTATATTGCTTGGTGAGCTTCTTCCTTTTATTCCACGAGTTGACCAAATCGAGGGCTGGCCTGTTGCATTATTGAGCCCACAAATTTGTGAGTGGCATTATGGTCGGAGCCTATAATTTTATCCAGCATATTATATGGAGCTGGATGTGGTAATTTAATTAATCCTGGTGTTTCTTTTACTATATCAATTGGTCGATTAGATGGGTTTGTCCCATGACACACATAAGATACAAAGCTATAGCCATTCTTAAATAATGACAAGCTAAGATGTCTTTTTATTTTTCATGTAGCCATAATTATTGTTGGACTCATTTGTTATGGCCAAGCTTGCATTTGAAAAGGTTAATCCACAATTAGTTATTTTACATTTTTCAGGTTGGTCAATGGATCAATTGCTTTGAGGTTGTTACATTCGTTGCTATTTTTGGAGGTTATCCCACACAGATTCATCTTTTGTATCATTGTTAAAATGTTTTATGGAGTTAGTTAAATGTGAGCACAAATATATTGTTTGTGTCGTGGAGAATGTTATTTTATTGTTTTTTTCTAGGAAAGGAAAATGGATTTGAAGAACTCACTTCCACTTCTAGTAAGTTGTTTGTTCGGGAGGTTAGAAATGTAATATTTTATTGTGTTCCCTCAAGATCAAACGAATCTTGGAAAACAATCAATAGTTTATTGTATAAGTTGAGTTCAAACCTATATTAGGGTTTTCTCTCTCCATTTGGGAGGATGGTTGGATTTGCGTACTTTGAGGAGATATCCAACTCAATTTGAGAGAACAAACCCTTTTGGTAAATCTTCAATAGAAAATGATATGCAAACATAATTGAACATTTTAAGTCATGTTTTTGTTTCAAAAAACATGATGCAAAACGTTTCTCGAGTTTATGGCACACTTGGAACACATTTCAAATTCTCAAATGTTTTCATGCTATTGCCCTCCTTAGACCCTCCTATTGCAGTTAGGAATTTTTCATCTAAGCAAGAGTTTGAGCAGTAACACCTAGAAAGACAAGACCGAAAAACATAGTATAACATGATATAATGAAGATTAAGACAATATTGCAAGAAACGATGCCCAAAGATTGGATATTGTTTAATGTAAAAGCCTTAGTATACATCTTCAATCTGTCCACAATCAGCAAAACTAGAATTCACACATGTCTCACATAGCCACAAACCACTAGTCAGCCATGGTACATCTCTTCAACCTGTTCACAATCAACAATACTAGAATTTACACACATGTTTCACCTAGACAGAACACGTTTGAGCACAAACAAGACACTAACTGCTCCCCACAGTCATGGTGTATGTAACCAATGTTCCAACTCTGCTCATTCTAAAAATTGACCAATCCATTGAACTTACAATATGTTTTAAGCTGTGTAAAATTTTAGGTGGATAAAAAAGCTAATCATACACAAATATTCTAGCATTGAAGCATCCAGAAGCAACCAATCCAAGGAGACAAGAAAACAAAATCGTAAATCATTCACAGGACAAAGTATCTGAATAACAAACAAAAAGAAAATACCTTTGTTTCTTCTATATCGTTGGCACCATTTTTGCTCGTTGTTTCCACAACATCCTCCACTTTCTCCTTCACCAATAAAGAAGCCAACATTCGACCCTTTTTAAGATTTGTTGTTCCTCCTATAAAACATGAACTTCAATAAGATTGATGTATGGGAACAATAATTTCTCATAAGTACAAAATCGTAAACTATCAATACATGTGGCATTTGCATAAAATGATTTAGTTAAATATTGAACATAATGACCAAAAGACTATAGATATAACTATCATTATGTACAGTTTCAATAACTTTCTTTCAGATCAAATCAAGGTATTACAGCGAGCTAAACAAACTGAAATGCAAGAAAAGGGGAGGGTTTTCTTATCAATTCTTTTCTTTCCTCATTTCTTCTTTCACCATGGTTAGGGCATACTAAAGGCACAGGATTTTTTCATGTCATGCATTATAATAACTGTACACATCAAAAAATATTTGATTCAATTATTCTACAATCCATCGATCTTGAGTCTAACTAGCCACAAAAACAGGAAGAAAAGAACAACTAACAAAGAAAATGAATTTTCATAATTAATTTATAGATACAAAATGGCAGATAATGTTCTTATGGATAATTACTTAGTATAATTGCCAAAAAGATCCAAATACTGTTCCAAAAATGATGAAGTCTCAATTCTTGTCCTAGCTCTCACATTCATTTTTTCAGTTGAGTAGAACACTTTACATCCATCATCAAAATAAGAAAAAAAAAGAAAACTGGATTGCCACTCAATTCAAAAACTGGGATCCCCTCTTTTCTAGTGACTCACAGCAGGTGAGGGACAGACCTTGATCAAAAACTCCAGACGTATAACGTTGCTGAAACCCATTACATGCTTCTGCATCAGCATATTTTGTACTTTTCGAAGTTTCCATGTGTTCTTTCTTGTTACTTTCAACAACTCTAATTGTTTCCCCTGTGGACATCCAGATAGAACATCAGTAACAGATCATGCATGCCAAAGCTATCAAATAAACCATTAACTCTTCAACAGATGTATGCTGAAAAGGGTTATCTTCCCCTGTAAACATGGTTATCATTAAGCAAATGAACAATCTGGCTCTTGACTCACTGATATCAAAAACAGATTACGAATCAAAACAGCCAGCTAACACAATTATCGACAAAAAATCCATGCATGGAATTTTCAAAAATAATGATAAACTATCCATTTCTTAATATGAGTGATTACCAATACTTATTTATAGATGTGTACGGCTAACCTATTTGGGAAACTATACACAATCTGCAACCTTGTAAAACTAACTAATTGTAAGCTAATGCACAGCTTCCTTTCTAACCTAAACTGAGTTCAAATGCATCTGACAGTATGTTGGGTAACTTGCATTGAGAAGAAAATGTCTAGAAAAGCTAATTTCTTAATTAATTTTGATGGTACTGTTACCCACCAAAAGTCGGTGACCCCTAGAAGAAACTTTTCTCATATTCTGTTATGAACAAAAACATATAAAATAATACAAATAATGTAAAACTATAATAATAATAGTAATAATAATGATTAATTAGTAGCTAGTTAATGAAAAGGTATGTCCCTAACGACATAACCATTGGTGAAAAGGTACCTGCCTAGGGTATATAAGCACACCCTCACTCTCGTTGTAATAATCGCATATCAATTCTTTTATACAGTATTCACTATACAGCTACTTGTCCTATAATGGATGTTTACGTCTTCGAAGTATTCTAAAGATTATTCCGCTGTGTATACAGACCTTGTTCATTACATACCTTTTCATTAACTAGTTATTAATTAATCGTCATTTATTATTATTATAGTTTTACATTATTTCTATTATTTTATATATATTTTAATTCATAACATATTCCTCTCATCCAGCCAGCAGCCCCTGAGAGCCACCTTGTAGCCAATGTGGCGGGCCATTCATATCTCTGCCACCTGCATCAGTCATATGTCCCCTTGCCCATTTGTCAGGATCACATGTTCGAAGGTGTGCATCTGTTCATAAGGTACTTAATTCATTTTGCATTTGGGTGCTTATGCTTGTTTGTATTTTGGGCACTTGGCATGGAATGTGGGGTGACTTAGAAGAAAGAAGGGTCTTGGACATAGTCTTGTTCCCTCACCTTAAATGGGGGAATATTTTTTATCCTACTCTAGCGTGACCGCCTTAAATGGGGGAATAATTTTCTATCCCAGTCTAGCGGCACCGCCTCTAATGGCTTATTGCTTTAGGAAGGCGCACTACTTGGGAGTCCATGATTGAGATAGTGTGTTCCATCTATCCCTTTTCCGTATTTATCACTCCCCCTCCGTACATAACGATCCCTTATTCCACCTTCCTTCTCCGGGTACACTTGACCATGGGTCCATTGGGATTTAGCACACTACCTCCCCTTTTCTACATATTTGCGTCAGGCCTAGAAATGTTGACCCAGGAGGTTGATGCAGCTAAAAAAAAAGAAAGAGCACATCAAAGACACAAGCAAAAAACGAAAAGAAAATGATAAAATGCATAAGATGGCTGGGACACTGTAACGAATAAAATATATAAATAATATAAATATAATGTAAAAGATAATAATCATAAATAATAATTAGTTAAGCTAGTAATTAGGTTGAAGAGGCATGTCTAATAGGACATGACTCTTCATGAAAAGGCACTTGCTTGGTATATAAGCAAGCTTCTCGTTCTTATTTGTAAATCGTTCATTCTTATTCATTTTATTTAATATAATATTTATATCCTAAATGGATATCTTGACATTCCAAGTCTTTTGGGAGTAATTAATTTGTAGAAGGAACTTTGTTCGCTTCATTTGGTGTCAGAGCCACGTTTGGCTGATCACCAAGCCTTTGGCTATCAACCTATCATCAACCTTGTTGTTGTCATAATTGAAGTGTTTCGCCACACATTGGGAGATTCTCCATTTTTTAGGTCTTTGGCCATTTGCTACTATTTCAAAAAAAAAAAATAATATAATAAATAATAAAGAAGTAAAGAAGAAGGGTATATAAAAAAAGAGGAAAGGAAATAATATATTCTAAACAAACAAACAAACAAAAGTGAAAAATATATATATATATAAGGATTTTACATTATTGATAAAAAGTGCATAATAAAGATAAGCGGGAACCTTTTCAAGTATATTTAAGACTTTTTACATGGAGAAGCCTGTGGTTTTAGAAACCAATGGTAATTACCCGTGGTTTTAGAAACTAGTGGTAAGTTTTACATTTTACGTGGAGAACATTAACCGAGGTTTTAGAAACAACCCATGGTAATTGCCCATGGTATTTTAAAAGTAAAAGATATTTTGATAACATCGGAGAAAAAAGGTGTGATCTAAATAATTTTAATTGTTTAAATCTAAAGATTGTGATCGTACCAAGAGTCACGTCTCATCCAAATTTTCAGAGAAAAATATTATTATAATTATAAAAAGGGATACTATATAAGCCTTATATAGTTACATATAAAAGGAAAAGCGGGTCTCAAACAAGTATATATAAATTTTACAATATATATAAATTAAATTAATAATATTATAGTTTATAATTATATATATTAAAAATATATATATTATTATATAAAAAATTATTAAAAGAGTGAACAAAAAAGGAGAAGAAGAAGAGAATATTTGAATATATATATATATATTAGATTTTTATAAGAAAGAGCGGAATATTTATAATATAAATATATATATATAGAGAGAGAGAAGAGAGAGAGGAAGAGAGTAAAAAAAAAGGAGAGAGAAATATATCATAAAAAAATAAAAAATAAAAAATAAATTGTTGAAAAAAAAAGGAATATAAAAGAAGTGAAGAAAAAGAAAAAATATGGAATCCATGAGTAAGGAAAAAAGACAATCATTCACAAGAGATATAGAACAATTAATTACAATATTTGAGTGACAGATTGAGAAGAGAAAGAGAATGGATTCCTTCATCGATTCTCTACATTCATCATCACTTCCACAGAATGATGTTATCCAGTGTACCGAGAAAGTGCAGCTAAAAGACCAAGAGAATGACAAAATAGCCAAAATTCAACAAAGCAACGAAGTGTTAAAATGCGAACATAAAAATCTTGTGGATATACATTACAAAGAAATAATGGAAAAGGACGAAGAAATTTCTCATCTCAAGGACCACGTCGAAAAATTACTGGCACAAGTGAAGAAGACTAAAGTCTCAAAGAAAGAACTCAAGCAGCATTTATCAAAACAAAAAGAGGAAAATTTACGTTTAAAGAACCTTAATAAAAATTTATTAGAACAAATCAGAGATCTAAAAGATGAAAAACTTAAAATTCAAAACACTGAAAACAAGGTTGATAAATCAAAAACAATAGAACTTTTACGTCTGAGAAATCATAATCAAAGTCTGCTTAATCAAACTAAGAAACTTAAGGAAGATAAAAAAGCATGAAAAGATAAGTTGGAACAAGTCACTCAAGAAGAAGTCTCGAAATCTCCAGTCACAACAGTTCAAGTTGAAAATAAGGGAACGAATACCGATCCAATGAATATGACAACTCAAGAAGACAAGTCAGTTGAAGAAACGACACACGTAGATGTTGCAGTTCAGACAATGGACATCTCAAGTAAATGTTCCATAACCAATTCAACATCTTTGCCAGAAGAAAATCTAAAAACTTTATATTGGCATCTGAATCATGAGAATAGACAAATCAACCAAACTGTGTATCAGGACCATTCAAACTGTAAACAACAAACTAATGTTTTAGAGAATAATGATGTAACATCAATTCCGTCATATGTTGACAAGTCATTACAAAATTTTAGTGATTAGAATGCTATACAGAAGATTAATTTGGGATGGTCTGATCCCTTCTCAGTGCAACAATTTTGTTTGTCACTAGGAAGATCTTATCAACTTGTACCGATGAGGATGACTATTCCGAGACAGAAAGACTTTTGAAGCAAAAAAAAGAAATCAAGCCTTTTTCATCGACAACCTTTGAGGACAAAGCTTTTTGAGGAAGAAGACAATGTAATGAATAAAATATATAAATAATATAAATATAATGTAAAGACAATAATCATAAATAATAATTAGTTAAGCTAGTAATTAGGTTGAAGAGGCATGTCTAATAGGACATGACTCTTCATGAAGAGACACTTGCTTGGTATATAAGCAAGCCTCTCATTCTTATTTGTAAATCATTCACTCGTATTCATTTTATTTAATATAATATTTATATCCTAAATGGATATCTTGACATTCCAAGTCTTTTGGGAGTAATTAATTTGTAGAAGGAACTTTGTTCGCTTCAGACATTAACATTAGCACATGGGCAAAATCCAAGCATGAGCTCTACCCCTTATCATTATGCATGGCAATCACCCAGTTCTTGGGGCCAATGTTGCCCTATCACATCATAGAAAGGAACCCATGCATGTCCCAACCCCTGGTGGGAGATGAACTACCCCAGCACTAAGTGGGTAACCACTACTATACATCATTCAAAGCATGCTCTCATTTCCTAGAGCTTCACGCAGTAATATGAAGAAAAATCGAGAAAAAGCAAAAGGCAATAAGATAGGTGTAAAACAAAGGTCAAGGTAACTCATGCATCCATGATTGCCCCCTCCTCACATCCATATGCCCAGAATGTGGATTTCCTCATTATTGCTACCCCTTTGACCCAATGTTCCACCAAGACTCCGGGACAGGGAGACACACAAGGGGGACATGTGGAAATACCCTCAATTTTTTTGGGAAATTTAGGGGGGACATGGGGGACGTAGGGGTATATAATTTTTCCTTTATATAATTATAATATATATATATATATATATTATATATATTTTCAAATTCATATTCAATAATGAAAGCATAAATACAATGATCCATACATAATTGAATTAAATAATGAAACGCATTGATCCATACTTAGCATCCTTACTAATACATATATGATTCATCCATAGACCATGAGATTCAATAAAGAAATACTTTGATCCATATTCATTATTCATTATTCATTATTCACCATTCAAGGATCTACATTGATTTAAAAATTAAATTCACCATTCATCATTCTATATTCTAAATTGACTTAAATTTAAAATTCATTATTCATTATTCACCACCTACATTGATTTAAAAATTAAATTCATCATTCATCATTCTATATTCCAAATTGACTTAAAATTAAAATTCATCATTCATCAATCTAGAATCTAATTAGTACTAAGAAAAATGGACTATAATAGATATTGAAATATGAAAACTAGAAGAGTAAATTGATATAACTAAAACTCAAAAACAATGGAGTGATGAGTCTAAAAGTCACTTTAAAGAACATAGCGGGCTTGGTGCTCTTGATTAAATACTAACCGAAGAAATTTCAACCCCCACTCCGGTTATCAGTTTTCCTTATCACTCCATGCATTTAGTTTTAAATCCAAACATGATAAAAATTCTAAAATCTAGAAATGACAATAATTTTCTGAAAACACAAATTTAGAGATTTCACAACTGTTGAAATTGCAAAAATAAAACGCAGCAAAATTATGACATCCACACACAAAAAATAACATAGTGATTTTTGGTCAATGCGACCTTGGGAAAACCCCCTACAACTCTTGGGGAAAACCAGTTTGAGAGCTCTTTTTTATTTCTGAAAATGCTTTTACAAAGAAATTGAAATACACAGTAAAAATTCCATCAACCACAAATTACAACTTCTCTCGATTTCTGTGCTTGCACTCCACCTCGAAAATCTTGCCAATCAGCAAACAGCAAAAGCAGAAATTTTCCAACAATAAAACAGCATTAAATGATGTACGGCCTGCCTCGAAAAATGTGCCTAAAACTTGTTGTACAGACCATACGGATTTTAATAGTATTGTTGCCTCGAAATTTGTACCCTTGTTGTTGTCCCTCTTCCTCGATTTCTGTGCTATCCCTCTTCCTCAATTTCTATGTCTTTCTCCTACTGTACGGTTTTGCCTTGGATGTGTGCCGATAAATGTTGTTGCCCAGATTTGCTCAAATTTTTTCTTGCTGCTCTCCTTCACTTGCTCACTGCTCAGAAATTTTCTCCTTGCTTTCTATTCTCTTTCTCTCAAATGCTCATGAAAGAATGAATTGATCTTTTCCTCTTCTCTTCTCCTTTTATTCTCTAAATGACCTTTTGAGTTACCCTAAGATTTAATGGCTGAAATTCATTTAGATATAGGGATGAGAATAAATGTGCATTTAATTTTCACTTTATATTTTTTAACTCACCCACTTAAATAAAGACCCACTTAGCCTTTTATTTCTATAGTCATTTTTTCACTTTCTAATTCTTCATTGACTTTAATAAAGTCACCTTTAAATTAGAATGTAACTTTACCACTTATAAAGTCACTTTTAAATTAGAATGTAACTTTACCACTTATAATATCATTTTTAAATTAAATTGACTTTACCATTTCTAAAGTCACTTTAGGAGAAAAGTAAAAAAAAAAAAAATTGGACACTTTTCCCTAGGCTAGAGATCAAAGCCTTAGGGAACCACTTGTCCTCTGGTATCCAAATTTTAACACTCCCTCTTACCAAGGAAAGTGCTCATCACCACTCCCATCTTGTCTCTGAAGTAGACATGCTTGCCCCATGGTAAGGCTTTGGTGAAAATGTCCACTACCTGCTCATTTGTGGAGATGTACTCAAGCTTGACAACTCCCTTTTGGACATAGTCTCTAATGAAGTGATACTTGATCTCAATATGCTTTGACCTGTCATGGAAAACTGGATTCTCCGTGAGTTTTATGCAACTCTGGTTATCACAGTAAATTACACAAGGTCTCAATGCTTGACCAATAGACCAAACAACATCTTGCGAAGCCATATGGCCTCACGACTAGCCAAACTAGCAGCCATCTACTCTGCCTCAGTTGAGCTCAATGCAACTAACTGTTGTTTCCAGTTGATCCACAACACAACTGCCAAACCCAACCCAAAACAACACCCAAAAGTACTCTTCCTATCTGAAGCACAACCCGCCCAATCTGAATCCATGTACCTTGCCAGTCTCACTCCATCACCACAATCCCCTGCAAGTAACGAAGAATGAGTTTTGCAGCCACCCAGCGCACTCTCCCGGGCTCACACATGAACTGACTCATAGTGTTAACTGCAAAATACATATCTGGTCGAGTGTTGACCAAATACATCAAACAACCAATCAACTGTCTCTATAGAGTAGGATCCACCAACTCGGAATCAGAAGCATGAAGCTTCTTCCAGTTAGTGATCATAGGTGTGGACATGGGTTTGCAGTCCTCCATGTGAAATCTAATAACAATATCCACAATGTACTTCCCTTGTCCCAGGAAGAAATGCCCCTCCTCCTGCCACACCTCCAATCCCAGAAAATAATGCATCAAGCCGATATCCTTCATCTCAAACTTTGAAGCAAGATCTCCCTTGCAGCCCTCAATGAGTCTCTTTATACCAGTGATAATCAAGTCTTCAACATACAACACCAAAATAAGATGCTCCTCACCCACCAAAATGAAGTATAGGTTCGGATCAGCCTCACTCTTTGTGAAACCCAACTACTGCAAGTATGTATCAATCCTCGGGTACCAAGCTCTGGGAGCTTGCTTCAGGGCATAGAGTGCCTTTTTCAATCTGCATACACGGGACTCCTTCCTATGCACTTCAAAGCCATGCGGTTGCTCAATATAAACCTCCTCCTGAATGAAGCCATTGAGAAATGCAGTCTTCACATCCATCTGGTGGATCTTCCAACCCATCTCTGCGGTAATCGATATAATGAAGCGAATAGATGTATACCGAACTACGGGAGCGAAGGTCTCCTCATAGTCAACTCCCTCTACTTGTGAGAACCCTCTCACCATAAATTGAGCTTTGAACTTCTCGATGCCACCATCTGTAGCATGCTTTATCTTGTAGAGCCATATGGAAGTAACAATTGATTTACCTTCAGGCCTCGGCCTGATTTTCCTCATTGATGATTGTATGATGATCCCAGTCGATGATGACCTCTACTTCTTTCTATAAGTATCACTTGAGGTCTCCATGAGGTTTCCAAGAGCTCCCATTCCTTGTAATTAATAGAATTTATTCTAAACATCCTTTCTACTTCCCATGTCAAGAGCTCTTACTTCTAATGCTTCTATCACGATGCTATTTTCTAATCTAATGCATCCTATATTATTTACACTACCTCCTATCTATAAATTACAAGTGGAAAGTACCTTCTAGTGAAGAAGATCATCTCAGTCATAGTAGAGATCTTTTGTTTCTTCCTTCTTAAGCTTCTTTGTCTCAAGTTCTTTCACTTCCTCCACAATATGGGCTTCTTCCCTATCCCTCTTGTCCTTCTTATGTTTAGGACAATCTTTTCTATAGTGTCCAAGTTCCTGACATCCATAGCATCTTATCTTAGCCATGTTCTTCTTTTTCTTTGGAGGACCAAACTTTCCAAATTTCCCTTTTCTTCTTGTCACTAATTGATCCCTTCTATCTGATCTTTTGTTACTTTCTTTCTTTAATTTGTCTTCTTCTGCCTTGCAGAGAGACCATAATTTGATGAATGGGATAGCTTCCTCTTCCTTGGTAGATATGAGGTTACCTTGTTTATCAATCAATGCATTTAGAATAATGGAGATCATTTCTTTATCAAATACCATCTCTGCTAGATCCCACAATTGACCTTTTATTTCATATGCTTTTCAAACGCATGATGATATCCCTTCATTCTTTGACACCTTCAATTTATATAGATTAGATCTAAGTGATATGGTCTTTTCTATCGTGCTTTCAGAGAAAAGTTCTACCTATTTATCATATATTTCTTTAGATGTTTCTAGTTCGGCTACATTAGAAATGAGAGGATCTTTGATGGATTCCTTAATAATATTTTGAGCCTTTAGATCCCTTTCCATGTATTCAGATAATGCTTGTTCTTCGGATGGCTTGGAGACTTTTCCATGGACATGATCAATGACTTCATTTACTTCGAGGACTATGTCTATCCTTATTTTACATTCAAGGAAGTTTGATATCCCAACCAGCTTATGGTTCTCCTTGAAACATGATGTCAATTTTACTAGATTAGATTATAATTAAAAGGTACTTACTTGTGAAGTTAGAATCTTCAACATGATGATGAACTTGTTGCTTCAAAGGATCCTTTTAAGAAGGTTCTTACTTCAACGAGGGAATGTTGCCTTCTTTAGGATGATTTTCTTCCAAATGAGATCCTTGCTTCAATAAATAGAAGATTGCCTTTCGATCTAGCCTTCCTTAGTTTGAAGAGCTTCCACTCCTTTGATGATGTATGAGTGATGATCTCAAAAGTGCTTCTTAGGTTTCGGTCTTTCTTCCTACTTCCTTCTTGAAGATAATTTCAAGACTCTTGCTAGAGTATATTTCTTCAATCTAGGGTTTTGGTAGATCTTGAACTCTTGCTTGGTGTTCTTTGAATTTCTTAGATCCTTCTTTGAAGCTTGATTCTCATGTGTCTACTTGCTTGAATGCCCCTTCTTGACTTCAGCAACTTAGCTCTGATTCCATGTTGAGAAATCTAGGGCATGAATAGTTAAAAGAATTCTCTACTTACTAATTGCTTGTGATATACTTTTACTTCTTAGCTTATAGTCTTTTCTTCATTATGATATTATTGTGTGTGAAAATTTATGAATCTAACAAATCATAAATCCTACTGCAATAAACTGATTTGCATTACCTACTTGTGTTCTTCATTTTAACAAGTTATTTTCAGAAATATTTAGAAAATATTAATGCAAATACACTTTAACCTACACCAATATACAGATCAAGTACTGAAAAAAATAAATGAGACAGCCACATAAAGGACACACTTATTTTTGGACTAAACGTTCCCAGAAAAACCCAGTGTGGGAAAAATGGTGCAGCAGATATGGGGGTTTTATTATTAAGAAGATTTTTTAATACAATTAGGGTGCCAAATCCGGCTCACCCAACAGAGAATAAACACGGCATAAGTACCTCTATCCGGGGACAGAAATTTTGGAAAATCCAGCAACTGGATATACAAACCCCACAAGTGATTGCGCTGTCCCCAGTGTTGTGCAGCGATGGCTACTCCCAGCTCTGCGCTAGAGCTGCGTCACCTCCTCTAGGAGCTGCGCCACCCTCCAAGGAGCCTTCCCGGCTCAGAAGTCGATCTGCCGAACTAATGCCCGATCTACCTCACAGAAACCCCAACACTGCCTCTAAGTGACTGCGTCAGCTCTCTAGCCTCTACGTCACCCTCCTAAAGCTGCGTTGTCTCTCTCTGGTGTTGCATTGTCTCTCTGTTATGTATTTTGGGCCTTGGACGAAAGTCCCACTGCCAAACTGCCCCCTTTTGCACTAGAAGCTTAATCCGAAATTCTCAGCAATCCACGCCCCAAAATTTCAATATATACTTTTCCTGTTGAGAAATCAACGGTCGTGATCTAATCTCTAATCAATGGCTAAGATTAAATTAGACTTGATCCTCGTCACTTAGGAGCTTCTCACCCATATTTGCATTAATTCACTTTAATTATTTTAATTTCCTAAGTTTTAACTTAGGCACCATTAAAAATAGTTAATTATTTGAATAACATGCACTTCGGGTGGAATTTCTCCAAACGATTTCTGGGTCTTGGAGATCCCATGTGTTCTAGCTGCTCCACAAAATTTCGGAGCTAGAGTACATCCGATGCTACCCAAAAAATCAACATTTCTTTCATCAAGACAATTACCAATATGCACAATAAAAGACAAGTGACATAGTATGTAGGCTTGTCAACCAGAGCCAAAACCTCTCACCTCTTGAGAGGAAAACCTTATCAAAATTCTTCTTCTAGATCTTCAATTGATGAGTACCAAGATCATGACAAAGATCCTTGACTCTAGTATCCTCCCAAGAACCTTGTCACTAACCTTGATGTTCTGCCTCTTCCCTTTCTCAACTTTATTTTTGATCTCGAACTGCTCTCCTCAGCTCCTTCTAGAGAAACTTGGTCTCTATCCTTCACATTGGCTTCTCCTCGACTTCCTATAGAGGAAATCAATCTCTATGATATTACTGGCTTCCTCTAGAGAATCTCAGTCTCTAGATCTCTATCTCGGTCACCCATAACAAGTATCCCGGAAGAATCCTTCCTTCGCTAACTTCAAAAGCAAACTCTCCTTCGCTGACCCATAAGAAACTTCCTTCGCTACCCCAGAAGAGTCCTCCTTTGCTATGCACAGAAGAATCCTCTTTCTCCCTTCTTCGAGCTTCTCTTTGTAGCCTCTTTCTTTGCACTTCTCCTCACCGAATGTATGTCGAGTCGCTTGCCTCTAAGTGAAGTCGAGTGTGGCTATATATACACACTTCCTCATGTCCTTTAGGCCAACATGATCACTAGAGGTTAGGCCAACTTATTCTAGCAAGTTCGTCCATCGTTGTAGGTCGACTTGAAGAGGATAAGTGACAAGGTCTTGGAAGATACTTTACATAGACAAGTTTGACCTTTTACAAAGTGTAACACGACTTCATTACATGACAATGACTAACATGTTATGACTAGATCACCAATAATTCCTAAAGACTCTCAACGGGAGTCTCCACTCAAAAGTAAAATTTCTTGCTCATGAAACCCGTGAACCAAGCAATACAATAATTCTATTTTTATTCTTTACATCTCGTTTACATAAAATCATAATTACATGTCATTATGAAAGCCGAACCTAGTTACACTTTTCAACACCAATTGACTCGATTATTCCTTGAGTAGGTAAATGCTTGAAATTTGAGCTAGGGCATCAAATTTTAGCCTCCCTAAAAGCAATATTGGCTTATATTTGACATCCATGACTCCATATACCCAAGGGGCAAGGCACTAGTCCAGGTCTTTGGTGATCAACCTAAATTTTAATCCATTTTCTCTCTCTAAAAATTTGCTCCTTTCAAGCATAGAGAAGAAACTATGGCTCAGTTTGAATTTCTAGGGAGGAGGGTTTTTCAAAATTTGTGAGCCTAAACATCAATTTGACTTGGTTTGCCACAAAATCTCTCAATTTGGTGGGCATTGTTGGGTAGCGACTGTTGGGTAGCGCAAGCCCCGCGGAACGAGTATGGGGTGTGAAGCCCAGAATTTTGGGTAATATTAGGGTAAAAGACTCCGCGGAAAACGTGAAGTGTGAACTATAATAGGTTGAGTCAAAGGGTAGTCCGCCCAAAAATAATGTAAAGAAATAGTAATAGAGTCGGCCAGCGGAGGGATCGCGGGGCAAGGGAGAGTATAAATAGAGTGTGGCTCTATGAGGGAAAGCGAGTTCTTTGAAAAAATGGAATGTGATGGGTTTTGAAAGGCAATAGCTTGAAAGCATCTGTAAGTCTGAGTCAAGGGAGTAGGGTAGAAGGTAGAGGCTCTGCAGCTATGTGCGCAGAGGCCTGGTAAGTCTGCAGCTGTGTCCGCAGACCCCTGCAGCTGAGTGCGCAGGGTCGATCTGGATGTATTGGTGAAAATTGATAATAAAGATAAGTTTCTTCTAAATTCGGTGCTAATTACAACTTCACTGTTTTATGATAAATTAACTATTGTGATTTCTGCATTTGCTATGATTGAATACAGGTGAACTAGGTTAATCTTGATGCGCAAAGTAACCAAAAGCAATAAATGTTTGCTTAAAGACCACTCCGACTAGATCAAACCAAGTGACTCAATCTGTAATAAGCACGATTAGGATATTCTGATTTGCGGGGATCTGGCGCAGCGCGAGGCTGCAGAACAGCGCGCGAGCCCCAACCCACATCCAAGACATCCCCAGGGTGCGAAAACCTAGTTCCAGCACCCTCCCCTCCTAACTCGGGTGAGACCTCAATCCGTGCTTCACGGGCTGTTGCCAAAAGGGCTGGTAGCTGCAGGATTTGTTTGGCTATACAATTCTTCCGAACCTGGGTCAGGCCCAAATAAGCCAACAAATGGTTCCGTTGTCGGGACTAGGATCTGCCTAAGGGGTGTCTGGTGTGAAAGGCGAGGATGCTAAAGGAAAGAGCGATGAAGGATCAGGACGGTAGTAATGGCGAGCACCA
The DNA here is from genome assembly GCA_000404065.3 of Pinus taeda. Taxonomy (NCBI): domain Eukaryota; kingdom Viridiplantae; phylum Streptophyta; class Pinopsida; order Pinales; family Pinaceae; genus Pinus; species Pinus taeda. The sequence goes on along the minus strand of APFE030151304.1, from coordinate 113,565 downwards.
TTCAGTTACCAATATTCAAGGGAGCAGGAAGTGAAGATCCGAAAAGGTTTTGGTTTGTATTGAATTCGGTATGGAACGTGCAGCAGATCATGGATGATAATATCAAGAAAGTTGTCTTAGTCAACACACTGCAGGACCGAGCGCTAACATGGTATATGAAGTATTCGGGCATCAACCCAACGCCAGGGATAGCAAACATCTACACTGAGTTTAAAAAGGAGTTCAGCCGGCCAAAATCGGAGTCGCAGTCGGTCGTAGGATTCAAAGAAATCACGATGATGCCTGGTGAGACCTCGTGGGATCTAGATCAAAGGTTAAAAAGCACTATTCGCGAAGCCAACATGACCCTGACGGATGCACAGCACTGCGCTTGGTTTATCGCATCATTAACGCCATATCTGAAATCGGCTTTGTCACAACAGAAGATCTCAACTCAAGCAAAAGCATTGGAGGCAGCAATGCGGCTACACAAAACCCCGGTACAGGACCCAGGGTCGAGGGTTCAGCAAATCCAAGCGCAAGTCCAAAATTTGTGTTTGCAAATACAAAAGTTAAAACAGGATCAGGCACCGCGCCCAGAAGTCCAGGAAGAAGTATGGTGTAGGACGTGTAGAAGCCAAGGACATGATAAACATCACTGTTCAGTTGCAGTCAATTTTGCAGTAATAGATGGGCCAACAACCTTGCGACCAGAGGTACAAACAGGACCAAGTGCGCTTTCCCCACTGTGGTGCATGATTTGCCAGGTACGGGGAGAGCATGCGACAGACAGCTGCTACCTATTGCCGAACGTACAACAACCTCCTCAACACTTATTTTGTAACTTTCGCAGAACAATGGGTCACGAGGAAAGAGATTGTCGCATGTTGATGAATAGACCCCCTACATATAGGATGCAAATAGAGACGCGCAGACAGGACTCGGCTGCACAATTCGAGCGCAGGGGATTCCCGATCCGCAGACGAGGGCGTGGAGGATGGGGGCTCGGACGGGGTCGTGGACAATCGATTTGTTATAATTGTGGAGGACAAGGACATTACGCGAGGGATTGTACAAATCCTACCAAAACCTGTTGTCTGTTATGCTATCAATTTGATCACGATGTAGTTAATTGCCCCACGCTGCTCACGCAATTAAGGGAGAAAGGAGTGCTCTCCGCTAGTCCTGCCCAGAACATCCAGATGATGAAGGCTGAACCTAGCACTGAAGGCCCCAATATAAACATGATGCTCAGAAGCGGTGCAGCTACCGGGGAAGATAAGGGGAAGAAGCCGGAAGAGGATACATGGGTTCGTAAGGCTCCCGCAAAACAACCAGAATTTGATTTGGCGCAAGCAAAGGAAATCTTTTTGGAGGCTAAGAAAAATTTTGCAACAGCATTGACCTCGAGTAGTAAGGAGCAACCAAACCTGCAAAAGGATAATGCCTTGGTAACCGACTTTTTAGAAACTTGTATGAAGCTCCTGCGGGATGCCAACGCGGTAAAAGGGTTACAAGAATTAATAGCTAGATGTGCGAGGGCAGACGAACTGTGCATGATCGGGAAATTGGGCAAACACGTCTTACGCAACGGACGGGAGATGTGGCTGACTGCGCAAATTGGCAATTACGAGATGGACTAGGTCATCTTTGATCTAGGTTCCGACACGAATGTCCTACCAAAACAGACCAAGGAACGCATGGGCAGACCTACACTGCAATGGTACCCGATCCAATTGCGATTGGCAAACCAACAAAAGATCCTGTTGATGGGAAGATTGCAAGGGGTTATCGTAGATATCAACGGTGCCCGCACGCACGCTGGTTTTGAAGTCATAGAAATCATGGACAACAGTAACCCCTATCCGACACTACTAGGAATAGGCTGGGAAATAGACATGAATGGAATCATCAACCTCAAACAGCGGAAAATAATCTTTGAAAAAAATGCCTTCCGAGAAGTGATTCCGTTGGATCCAGCTGAAGGTGCCCGCTATACCGAACCAGTGCGTGAAGACGATAGTGGCAGGGAACTGGACTGCATCTACCAGCTCACCGCCCGAAATGGAAACCGAGTGAACCCAACTGTGGATGGGCGACTCTCATGGGACCGCGATAGCACTTGCACGTCAGATTCGGATGAAGATGTTGAACGATGGCAAAATCGACTACACGAAGTAACTACATTGGATTGTAACAGAATGGTCACAATAGGAGCTATCGCGTCGTTCGCAAAAGTCGCCAGAGAACCAGTGGTGTCGATGAACTCAAAACCCGGTGCGCCGAAGGTATCACATCCCAAAAAGCTTGGAAATGACAAAACAATTAGGCGTGACTAAGAATAAACTAAAGCGTGGAGGTCGCGGTCACACGTTAATACCAGTAGCTAGACAAACTAAGAAGAGCAACCCACAGCAGCACGAATCACCAAAAGCTGCCCACAGGATCCACGAAAGCCCAAGGGATGGCATACATCACGGCGTTGCATTAACATGACTTTCTTGGAGGCTGCAGGTACTGCAACCTAGATGGCTCTGCATTAGGCAATGGAAGAAAAACCTGAAGAAGCCGGGTAGCTACCGACCCCGCGCTGACAGCACCCTTAAGGCACGATCCAAAGATCGAAGCATGATAGAAAGGACTAAATTCAGGAGAATATCACGCCGCAATGTGTAACGAAGCTCAGCACTTTTTCACCTAAGACGACTCAGACCCTCGCGGAATATTGCTAGAACTAACCCAGAGGGGACCAGGCTATCAAGACAGCACCCACATCCATGGCACAAAACTCTGGTGGACCAAGCACTCAGACGATGCTCGCAGCACAAGGAGGGAGGGATCATACAGATCCGCACCGACGGTGCAGACACCTGACTATTTGTTAAGCCCACCATCTCAGCACCCCAAGTATTTGAAAGAGGGCACGGGACGATAAACAAGTCTGCAGGGAGCTGATCTGGCGTACTGAGTTCTGCCTACACTACCCTGTCTTTTCGTTCGCAATAGCGGTTGATGGGTTGCGCTACCGCGCAAACCAGTCAAAAGATAACCGTTGGCACTCCTTTCCATAACAGAGACGTTACGATACGACAAGAAGGAGTGGGCGGTGAGTCATTAAGACGAAAGTTCCGAGGTGGTTCCGTTAAGATCAACAGAGGGAATGTTGGTACGATATTGAAACACAAGGGAACGGCGTTGTTCAAAGTGACGGTCTTAATTTATAACTACGGGAGTATACGGGCACATTGGCCCTATATACCAGAATCGATCACTATACATCCGACCATAAATCGACCCATGCGTACTATGGCTAGAACTCGAGCGCGATTCGCCAAACAGATGCAGTTGAACCAGGAAGAGTTAGTAGGCGCGAGCCGGGAATAGCAAGTTCCAAAATCCCCACAAACACCACGAAGGCAAAAGATGAAGCAAAAGACCCGCACAGTCCGAGCCTCACCACGGCTCACCAAACAAGCTGCAGCAGATAAGGGAAAAACTGTTTCGGCAGACAACGATGAAGAGGACGAGGCTCTTTAGGAGCTCCTTGACCAGAACGGTGAGGATGAAGTGGATGTGTTCCAAATCCCATCATTTCCCTCGTATCTGTCTCCATAGACAGGGTCAACAAAGATATCAAAGGACCTAGACGGAGCGAAAGCCGAACTTCAGACCCCACTTCTTCCAGATGACATAAGATTTGAAGGCTCGTCGTGGGGACGCATTCCGACCCTCAAATTTGAAGATTGGGATCTGGCTGACAATGAAAAGTTCCCTGAATTGGCCGCCAGCAAATTGTTACCACGGGTGTGGCTGCTGGGTATAGAGAGGGTCGGGATCCTCAACCTCCGATGGCTACCTCACTACCACCGTGCAGTTATTACGGCCTTTGTGATCTGGCAACTTCTCTCTCTTGTACATGATGGATTCTTATGGTTGGAAGAGCCGACTCCGATCACAGCTGACTTAATCCACCGCATAACGCACCTACCACTGCAAGGAGATGACCCCGTTAACGCCGCAGGAACTAGCAACGAGGTCGGCCTCACCGAAACAATGAAGATGCGGTACAAGATAGCGAAAGGAAAGCGTTGATATGTCATAGGTAGCATCAACGACCGCGCCATCTGAGTGGCTACACAACTCCTCGGCAGAAAACTCATGAGGAAGTGTTGTGCAGACGAGGTACCAGCCTCTGTCATTGCATTGGCCGGACAGTGCTCCCAGGGGGTGCAGTTTAATTGGGCACAGTCCTTATGTACAGAGTTCTTGACCAACTGCCGAGAAGCAGAGGGCAAAGGTAAGACATTTCATTATGTCTGGTTGCTTCTGTCGATATTTTTGGTAACAAGCCCACTGCCGTTGGATAGCCAGTTCCCTAGCATCATGGATGACCTACCTGAGGTCGTACGATTTATGGCGCTATGCAGAACAAGGGACGTGACAAGGGTGTTTGCAACTCGAGCATTTTGGACTTCCATGGCAAAACAAATACAGATCCGGATTGCTCGTCGACCGCGCATGTCTCCCACAATCTACAATAATCTCCAAAGCATGGTCGAGTTTAAAGCCGACATACATCATGTGTACATCCGAGCGCAAAAGAACTCGAACCAATCTTGGACCACACTTCCATTCATCGCCACAGACGAAGCAATCTATGGGGTTTTGGCAAAATAGCCTCTCGAATGGTGCGGTCCAGACAAGGCCATCCTAGACCAACTCGCTGCCAAGCAGCAGGAGAAGGAACAACAACAGCAACTCCAGCATCTGGTAGAAAAAGCACGACAGGAACAACAGCTCGCTTCGCAACAAGCGGTTTCTCAGAACCTGCCAGCGGAAGAGACTACGGCAGCACAAGAATTGGAAACAGCACAGGAGACAGACACTTAAGCTCCTCGAGAATAGGTCAAACAGTCGCGGTGGGAGGACCCACCAAGTATTAGGAAAAAGTCCAAAGTAACAAAGGGGTTGGAGAACGAATTCACAACAAGCTCTAAATTGCCTGCTCTACTTACCGAACAGACAACTGTGTTGGGGAAAATCCGGAAGCAGTTGGAAACATTGCAGGCACAATCTCTGAGCAAGGTTCACCTCGCCATCAAAACAGGTATGACTAAGCCGCTGATGGGCACGTACGTATCGAACACTGTAACATTGCCAGCCGCTGCTATTACAAGACCCAGCGATGAGGGTAGTTGGGATTTAGATCTGGCTGCTCTACCTAGTAGCATACTTTTTCAATTGCAGGAGGGGCTCACTAGTTAACTCCGCACTAGGGAAGGTCGCGCCCTCCACACTTTACAGGAGCAAAAAGCTGAGATCGAACAGGTCAATCTTCAGCACGGTGTCTAGGTCGAACGTTACAGAAACATCGAACAAGCCGTCACAGAAGCATGCCGCACAGTTCTGAGGGTAGTTATCCCTGAGGATCTTCCAACTCTGACCAAGGTTCAACAAATGGCCACAAAAGTCCACATGGACCAGGAAGAAGCCGCAAAAGCACAAGGAGAGCTTGCCCTACATATTGCAGAGCTTCGGCTCCAAGCACAACAACCCCGGCTCAATGATGAACACCGTCGCGTGGAAATTCAAGAAGGCATGGAAACCATGCGAAGCACGATTCGAGAATATTCAGGACTTTTGGATCAGTCTATTGGCCTACTTACATCTCCATAGGAGGACCCCACCGTTTAGCGTGTCGAAGCTAAGGTATGCACGTTGTAGCAAGCCTATGATACAGCTCGTGGAGAGGTACAAATGGTCACTATCACACAACGGCTAGCTAAGATGAGGGAAGCTCAGGCTCTCAAGGCCCAAATGGACATTGCATGGCTAAAAGAGGCAGAACTTAAAGACCACATTCAGCCATGGATCGATGAAGTGTTTACCGTTTCTACAATGATGGAGGGCAAAATAGCACAGATGCAAACAGTCTGTGATTCTGAGCAAGCGAACCCATTAGACACAGATACATCAACGACCCGAGTGGCACTAATACAACAGACCGCCGCAAAATTTGTTGAAGAGACACGCATGGCGCAGAAATTGTTAAACAACCTTCACACAAATATGGATGCACCAGCTAAGTGACTCGAGACGAATCACGATGATTGTGTTGGGGGATTGTTAGGTAGTGCAAGCCCCGCAGAACGGGTATGGGGTACGAAGCCCAGAATTTTGGGTAATATTAGGGTAAAAGACTCCGCGGAAAGCGCAAAGCGCGAACTATAGTAGGTTGAGTCAAAGGGTAGTCTGCCCAAAAATAATGTAAAGAAATAGTAATAGAGTCGGCCCGCAGAGGAATCACGAGCCAAGGGACAGTATAAATAGAGCGTGGCTCTACGAGGGAAAGGGAGTTCTTTGAAAAAATGGAATGTAATGGGTTCTGAAAGGCAATAGCTTGAAAGCATCTGTAAGTCCGAGTCAAGGGAGTAGGGTAGAAGGTAGAGGCTCTATAGTTGTGTGTGCAAAGGCTTGGTTGGTAAGTCCGCCGCTGTGTGCGCGGACCCCTGCAGCTGAGTGCGCAGGGTGGATCTGGATGTATTGGTGAAAATTGATAATAAAGATAAGTTTCTTCTGAATATGATGCTAATTGTGACTTCACTGTTTTATGATAAATGAACTATTGTGATTTCTGCATTTACTATGATTGAATACATGTGAACTGGGTTACTCTTGATGCGCAAAGTAACCAAAAGTAATAAATGTTTGCTTAAAGACCGCTTTAACTAGACCAAACCAAGTGACTCAATCCGTAATAAGCACAATTAGGATATTCTGATCTGCGCAGATCTGGCGCAGCGCGAGCCTGCAGAACAGCGCGCGAGCCCCAACCCACATCCAAGACATCCCCAGGGTGCGGAAACCTGGTTCCAGCACCCTCCCCTGCTACCTCGGGTGAGACCTCAGTCCGCGCTTCGCGAGCTATTGCCGAAAGGGCCGGTAGCTGCGGGATTTGTTTGGCTAAACAATTCTTCCGAACCTGGGTCAGGCCCAAAAAAGCCAGCAGGCATCCACTCAAATTTCGTCCATAGATTCTCTTTCCCTAGATGTTTTCCCTAAGAGGGAAACCCTAGTCTTTATTCTCTAAACTTAAAGACTTGTTTGAGGGTTTCATGATCCTTGGAGTACCCGATTTTCATTGTAAGAAACCCTTTCCCTCTAATCTTGACCTTTAGAACACATATTATCATTGAAAACCTTGAAGCCCTAGGTCTTGAACCTTGTTTTTTAGGGCTTTTCTTTGAGAGCAATTTGCTTATTTGAAGCCTTGAACCATTATTGAATCTCTCTCTTGAATGAACTCTAGTAGTGTCATTGTGTACATCATCATTAACATATCTATTTTAAGTGATTCCTTTATCACTGAGACTCCTCCCATCAATAAAAATCTGTAAGGAGCAGGGGGTTTTGGCTGAGGTGACATTGGGCCTTTACCCCATTGTTGTCTCATTGTCTATTTTATACCTTGTAGGGTTTCCCTCTCCAAGGCCTGCTATAATTTGCGGCAACAGGTACAGCTGTGTTTTTCAAAAACAAATAAAGTGTTATTGTATCACATGAAGTTGCCCTTACTTAAAAAACAAAATAGGTAAAACAGATGATATTACCCACCCAAGACATTCCTATCACTTACAAGACAATTGACCATAAAACACATAAATCAAACCTACCAATGCAACTGTACAAATAAACCGCAGTGTCCTGGGGAACTACTTTACATCTCCAGCAGGAATGTACTGCTAGAAATTTACCTTTAGATCAGACAATTCTCATCTTTCTATCAGCATTTTTAGGCTCCAATCTTAGAATAAGTTTACAAAAATCTAAACCCTGTCAACGGTGGCAATATTGAGCATTCATGCAATTGTGGTATGCACTCAAAGGAAAGGAAGCATGGACTACACCCATCAAATTTCCCATGGAAAATCACATAATCATCAAATAAGGAAGTACATTTGGTGATACTAACTGCAATACACTGAAAAATGTTGTCTTAATATAGGGAACAGAGTGATAGAGAGATGTAATAGACAATGCGGAGACCATTTGTTTGGACTTTGAGGTAGTGGTACTATAAACTTTAAAGACTACTCATGTAAAACGTTTTATATACAAAATACTCACAAGATCAAGTCTCATGCTAAATGCAGTAAGAATAATTTGCGTTACAGTTATGTGCTACACTATGTAACTGCTATAGGAAAAAAAAGGCTATGAGCCCAAACCTGAGAAACAAGCTTGATCTTCACATGGTGGAATGCACTTTTCTGTCTCTGAAGTGCCACATTCAACATTTACAAAGCAACCAACACTGGAATCTCCCAATGTCAACATGTCTGAAGAATTTTCTTCATTTATTAGGGCATCTGTTTGAATGGAAGAATCCTTATTGCACTCGGTAACTTGCTTTTCCAGAACCTTTACAGCAAACTGCTCCTTCTCCCCAGGATGATTAACTTCCCTTGCAGCCTAAAAATACTTTTATTATTTTCTCATTTTATAATCAGAACATAAACAAATATGCATGTGCTTTTCGCACCAATTAAGAAAAGCAAGCAAAAAGCATTACAGAAGGTCTTGGCCAATACATCTTCAAAACTAGATATAGTGCCAAAAGGAAAAATATTATAGCTCACCAATATTGGGTCATCATTGCATTCAGTGATAGAGATATCTTTATTGCTTGCATTGCCACTTGAAGAAGCATAACATTGTAATATATTCATATTAGATCCATCCACGCCCTTGCATTTTGATTGAGCATCTGCAAAAATATTCCGTGTTATATTGTACATGTAACTACACATTCTTGAGATAATTGAACAACTATCCCCATAACATAAAAGATCACTACTTTCTGTACATCATAACTGCCTGAAAATAAGAGAGAACTACATCCTTACCTATAAAACATACTTCACATTCACATGCCTGAACCTTGTTTCTGTTCGGAGATTCAACATTTTCACCAGTTTCAACGAAGCAGCCACTTGAACTTTCCAAAGCAGTAATCCCTTGCATACTGCTGTCAATGTGTTTCTCATCATAAGCTTGTGATAAATTATACAAATTCTCTTGGACAATTCCTTCAGCTTCATCCCTTATACAGCTCTGCTTCTCTTTTACAACCGAAGAGCATCCTTCCCTTGATGCCTGAAATTCATTCAGATTTTCCGCATTCAGTTCCCTAATTTATGAAGCAGTGACAATTATATTGTATGCTTCTGAGCTACCAAAGCAAAATCTTATTGTGAAAGCAAGACATAAAAGAAGAATTGACCATAAATATCTCATCATAAAATATAGAAGCTCACCGACAATGTGTTGACATCATTTTCACCTATCAGCTCATCTCCATCACTTGTATGAATATTCTGATTTTTGCTACCTTCCAAAATAACCGATGCTTTTATTTCTTCACAATTTGATACAGTACCTGTTTTATACTTCAGGAGTTATATCACCGCAAGATATGCAATGACGGTACCATACTCTACATATCAAGAAAGGAAACCGTATGCCATAAAGAAAAATGTGCTTTTGAATCAGAAGATCATTAAACCCAGCATGAAATGCAAACATTGTGTTTACATGAAAAAGCCTCAATTTCCATTTCTAGAAAATTACCTGGAACAGTTTCCATGCAATCAATATGCACAACTGCAACTCTAGAACTCAAATGCCCCTCTAAATTTTGTATGCTTAATTTGTCATCAACTGGAAATACAGTATGGGAATTGCATGCCAGAGAACTGTCTGCAATAATTTCTTTTTCATGTCCCATCACCTAAGACAGATGAAGGAAAGAAAAATAAGGACATGCAGCATCCTGCAGAAAAAAAAAAATCCACAATCTACACCACATAACCTTCAAAGAAATAGGAAAAGGAAAATAAGTTTGTTGTAGATAGTTCCTTCTTTCTTACCAGAAAGGTGTTGTTATTGTCATCTCTAGCCAAATCTTCATTGTTTATGTCATTCTGAGAATCAACCGCATGCATCACCAAAGATACATTACACTTATCACATTCCAATTCAGCATCACTTCTTAAATTCTCGGACTCATGCCTCAGCCGTATTTTCACATTTTCATGTTCCAAACAAGCACAGCGCTCCTTCAAGGTTTCTATTTCACTTGATAATTCCAAACAATGTTCCTTCTCCTTCTTCAGCTTTAATTCAAGCTCTTGAGCATGATCTTCCATCATCTGGTCCACAAAGCAAGCACAAGATTGAAAAATAAGAACAAAATCTGAAATCATAAACATCATGTGATGCATAAAAATTACCACAAGGATTTTCGTGGTGAACAATACTAACTATTATGATCCATGATTATTAAATCATGTACAAAATAGACTTGAACAAACGATAAATATAATTAGTACACTGCTTTGACTATGAATACAGACAAGAAACCATTGTCACAGAAAATATAACAAAACCAGCTAGGTATCAAAAGTCACTGGCAAGTCTAAACAGTGACAGATATAGTAATAATGGCATCTAAAAGTGTACCTTAACTTTTGCTTCATGGTCCTTCAGCACACTGGCTAATGCTTCTGTATAGACGGCCATAAGTTGTTCACGGTTTTCAAGCTCTTTCTGATTCAATGCACGTTCAATCTCAATGGATATTCTCTCTTTGAGTTCCTCTTCAGTGAACACTAAAACTGAAGGAGAATCCCTGATACATGGTTTCTCTTCCCCTTTATCAGGTGCACTCTCAGACGAAAGACTACCAGATGAACTTCTGTCCTTGACCAAAGCTAATTCCACAAAAAGGCCTTATTAGAAGCCACAAAATATGTCACTAGCACTTAAAATGGTCTAACAAAGAAACTGTTAAATATTCCAACTGACAACTTAGTTGCGGTTCCAAGAAACAAATTCACAAGTAACCAAAGCCTCACCAATGGAATCTTCATTCTTTTCTTTGCCATCCACTTCTGTCTTGCTGTGCAAACTTTGGGCATTGAATTGTTCCTTACTATGGCCAAACTGCGACAACCAGAATACAACAGTGAGACATAAATCACAATAACGCTGGAAGCATGAACAAAATTTCAATTTGCGTAACTCAAAAGCCTATGATAAGATAATTTTACGTGTACAATTGACCAAGGTATAGGTCAATGGGAATAGAAAGTGCAGTCTACATAGAACCCTCAATATGCTTTCGTGGAAAATTCAATATTATTTCATTTGGAATCATAGATACTAAGAAATATGACTGTCTGTGCTTCATTAATGGTATCGCACATACTTTGATATAAATGCATATAAATCTGGAAATTTTTATTGACATTCACAAATATGTGCAAGACTTATGTCTAAGCCCTCTAGTCCTGCGCATAAAAATGTGAATAGAAGCACAAAAAAAAAAAGAGGTCCATTAACAATAAGAAAAACAACATTCTCCATTTGGTTCTGATCTTTTTTCCAATGTCTGTGAACACCGAGGGTGCTTCTCTCTATATATTCAAGCAAGTCACATTTACAAGTCATTCAGGAGTTCCTATATGTGCCTAGTTAAAGAGAATACCATCACGGCCTCAACATTTACGGCAAAAGCTGCAGCAAATAATTGAGAAGAAAATTTGAGTCAACTACTGATGAATCAAATTTGAACCAACTTCTAACATAAAAGGATTATCTGCAGTTACATTCATTATTGATTTCGATGTGTATCTTCTCTGTTTTAATCCTCTTAGTCACATAACGTCTAGCAGCACACAGCATGCCAATAAAGGATAAGAAAACAATGCATTGAGCAAGAAAGCAAGAGTACCAATATAATGGCTACACCGATAACAGGTGCGGAGTTTCTGTTACATGTTCTCCTAAAACAAGCATACCATTATAGGAACTCACTGAATAGTCAAATCAGTTCATCGATGTGCATCCACAGTACTCTTAGAATTAATGTAAATAAATTCAACTCAGTTCATCTCTGAACATCCCTACTACTCTTAAAAGTAGTAACCAATCTCATTAAAAAATAACACTAAATTTCTTAGTCCTAAACGATGCCTACCAAAAGCACAAGGGATAAAATCTCACCTCTTGACTACTCGAGTGGCAAAACTTCCTCCTCTTTGGCAACAGTCCTTTAGGAAATATGCTTGAAACTCTTTTAGCTCGAGGCAACGCAGTCGATTCTTCAGAAGGGCAGTTGAACCTGGAAAAATTGCAATCATTGAAAATGAATTTATTAAATAAGTGTTTATCAACAAGTCATTTCATCTTAACATAAATTTAAGATGTCCAACAAGATTAAAAAGAATGACCCAACAACTATGTGAGCACAATAACAAAGAATATTCTGAAAGTGGGTACAGGTGCCCAAGACAGCTGGAAATTTTTCCCAAATTTGCAAGAAACAAGAAGTTGGAAGCAACAACAAAATATATATACAAGTTGGAAGCGAAAATATATTCTCACAATCTAGTTGTTGGTACAATGCGAAGCTTTTAGAATCCAAGAAGATGTAACAAACCATCACTTAAGTAACAGACACCCTTCTGAGGATTGTTTGGAAAACCATCCTATAAAATGGCCATAGAACTAAGAAGAGACAAAGATGATTGCACTGTAGGAGCCCACCATGAAATATAATCCAATGCAAATGGACTATTCCTAAAATCATCCAAGTCATGTTTCATGCTCACTCCCCATATATCTTAACATCATATTCAAACTAGACTCTTTTCTTCGCAAGCTCTAGCCCTTTCTTAGCTCAGTCTTAGGGCAACAGAGGCTCTTGTACATAACCTTACAATCCTTAGATGATATCATTTCCATGTTGTCATAAGACGAAGGAGATGATAATTTTTTGAGGTTTCTTTGCTACTTTACACTATTTATATCTCCAACATTTAAAACAACAAAAAGGTTGATCTACTGTCATGTCCCTTCCTAAATTATTTTGGAGTAGTATTAATTTCTACATTTTTGGGGCCAATTTTGGAGGTGACGGGGACCCATTCAATTTTATTAGGATGCTAGGCCTAGGAGAAGTTATTTTGATATGGTTAAGTATACGTGGGGGCCACCCATACTAGGGGAATACACATTCCATAGTTCAATTTGCATGGAGGGGAAATCAATGGTTAGGTAAGGGACCCATGACGGAGGGAAAATGGACGGAAAAGTGCTCCACAAAATCTATATAAGGAAGGCATCTCTCCTCATTTGGATATCTTATCTTTTGACATATTGAACTCAATCTTAGTTGCTTGAGCTGCTTAGTCGGGTTACTGTGTTGTTTAGCACACGAGTGTCTCCGAGCAGAGATCTCAACCCTTGCTTCCGTGGACTTCGAGTGCCAGCCCTAGGAGGGAGTTCTTCTTCATCTCAGTTCGTAGCAGCAGCAAGGAGACGAGTTACAGCAGTTGTAAGTCGAGTACCAGCAACAAGGGGAGTAACAATAGTGCAGGGATTGCGCAGTCACAGCGTGAGGCACTCCGAAAAGTTGGAGAGACAAGAGCATCCTTCATCATTTTCAAGAGTATAGAGGGCAGCTACAGACAAGAGGGCCATCCTACATGCAACTCTCATTTCATCACACGCAGGACTGAGTCATCTCCTCCATGATTGCACAGTCATTGGAGTGAGACTCTTTGGGGCAGCACCATCCGAGGGAGTTTGGAGATGGAAGGTTGGGAGATCATTTGGAGGGCCATTTGAGGAGGATTGCTAGAGTTGGGAGAGCAGAAATTGACAGGATCAGTCATAGCAACAGAATTCGAAATTGGAGGGCCAAGCTGTGAAGGGTCAATTTTTGAAGTTTGGAAACAAGGCAACCCCTTTTGGGGTTTTTCTAGGTTTTGGGCAAGGATCACACTCCTAATTTTATAGAATTTTCTAGGCAAATCTAAGGGGTCAAACAAGGGTCCAACTCAGCGAGCAACTAGAGGAGCTAAGGGGAATTTGGGCCAAAATTCTGAGGTCAACATTTGGCGAATTCCTTCATGGGTTATTGTAGGTTTCTTGCGTAGAGGTTGGGATTAAATTCCCAAAATTTTCTAAGCAACAAGGAAGGCTCTAACCGCAAACCATTTCAGGCAGCGGAACCATTCTAGGCGGTAACAGCGCAACTCCTGGGTTGGATTACCAGCAGATTTGAGGAGAGTGTTCCATTGTTCATTTTGGGCTTTTTCTAGCTTTCCATTGAGGCAAGCCCAGGTGCACCACTTCCACATTATTATACCTTTCTCCCAGATTATAATAAAATGGCTCAGTCGTTGGTTATCCCTAGACTTTTTAAGGGTGTGCACTGAATGTTTCAATTTTATTCTGTTATTTTTATTGTCTGCTTTGCATAGCACTATTTTTCCTAGTTTGGAACATTACAATGGTATCAAAGCATGACCTTGGCCTAGTTATGGGAAATTAGCCAGAAGATCATGGCAGCTTTGGGTATGAGTGCACAATGAAATCCACTATGAAGAAATTTTAGGGTAGAATTCATTGGGACGAAGAGAGGTTGGCCCAGTTGAGGAGGGTGATAGACCAAACCCATCCTCACCCTTCCAACAGAGACGTTAGAGGTGAGCAGGTCGTGGGGCTGCAGCCATCCACATCATGTGGGGAAAGTCGACCAGATCAGAGCACCAGATCTCTTGAAAAGGAGAAGGCAAGAAAAAAATGATTAGAGGGTGAGATCAGGGGGCGCTTTTGTTGGTGGAGCCCTGGCTTTAGATATCAGAAGCCTAAGGAGGAGGTTGAGCATGATGCTGAGAGCCCAAAGGATGGTGAGGAGGACATCGATATACCCAGTGTGGCGCAGGTGTCACCTTTATTAGAGACCTCTTTGACAGCCACAGTTGACACCTTGGTGGAGAGGATAGAGCCTACACACATAGAGCCATCTATTGAGGGGGTGCCACCCATGGACGAGATGCCAACAATTGCTAAGGTACCTGGAGTCATGACCAAGTTTTCAGGTGATAGATACCCTCGACGATTCCATCAGTTTCAAGTCAACCTCCTAGCATTAAAAAGGAAGGTCGCATTAGTGTGAGAGGCTATTATGCAGCGGAACGAGGAGCTGGAGGGCATGAGAGCAGTTTTTGCCAAGTCCACGGCCAAATTGACTCACTTTGGGGAGTGGTTGGATTCCCTACTAGTGCAGCTAGAGTGCACGTTGGGGCGTGAGAGCAACCCTCTTTGAGCATACATAGATGGGGCTGGCAGCACTATGAGGCTACCTTTACCCATTGGACAGAGAGAGAAAAAGTGACCTAGTAAGATTTCATGTGTTGACCAGGGTAGCGAGATGAGACAACCTGAGTTGCCCAGGGTGCAACACCGACATCTTGGGGTTGTTCTATGTGCGGGAGTTCGTGCATTTGATCCCTTTCTTGGGGTTGGATGGCGAGAGATTCTGAGTTGGTACCCTGTGGAGAGGGCTATGGAGATGGTGGTGGACCTGGGTGTAGCTCAGCAGGAGCTTGCAAGCACTAGGGATACCGACAACGCAGACTGGCATTGGGTTCCGGGTGGGACTACCTATCATTTCCCAGGTACGTCGGTTGAGTACGGCCAAGATGGTGCAGTTGACCTAGCAGTTCAGCGTGCACAATCGCTAGGGGAGTCACAGTCAACACCAGTGATCGACCAATTTATGGAAAGACTCTTTTGGTTTTCTTGGTATGGCATTTGTGTTAAATTATGGTATGTTCTATGCTTATAGAAGTTTACTTCTTTTCTTCTTATTAGCCACAGATTAGCAATCACATATACATTAAGTAAAGTGCAGATAGAACATTAAACGATCAACAGAAAACAAGCAAGACAAGAGACACAAGATGTGGTAGCTAGCTAGGGACAAACCCCAACGCGAGGAAACCCTTTGATCAAATCTTCTTTTATCTTCAATAGTTCAGCAAAGAGACATAGTACAAAATAAGAATTATGTAATTTTATATCAGCAGTAGCAAACCCTAGATCAGCAAAGTCAAACTTGGTCAAACGAGTTGAAATTGACCTCTAATATGCTTGGTCAATTTCCGGTCAACTAGCCCTCAAACAGCCTGAAGAAACAGCTCTTGAACAGCCCCAAAAACAAAGTCACACTGTTGTTGACTGAAGTCAACCTACTGCCCAAAACTAGGGCAGTTAACACTGGTCAAACCTATGCACAAATTGCCTCGATTTTTGTGCCAAAATTTGTGGCCTGCCTAGGAGAGGTAGCCACACCAAAACCGCACCCTTGATGAGTCAACGCTTGGTCAACGTAGGTCAAAGAGACCTTCAACAGCTTCTGTGTCCTCCTTTCAGCGTCCTCCTTACCCTAATGTGTCCTCCTCTATCCCACATGTGAGCTGCTCCTTGTATAACCCAAAGCTAAGGAGAGAGAGAGAAGAATGAGTGAGATGAGATGATGAGAAAATGAATCAAACTTTCTTGTATTTATATGATTCACTAGGCATGTGTGCCACACATTTAACTGCTGGTCGACCTTGACAATTTGTCAAGTAAATACAAATAAATTCTTATCTCCATAAATACTTGTCGGAATCAGATGATCTTTAGATGAATCCTACACCTCTTGACAAGAGGAATCTAGGAAAAATATTGGTTGCCATAAATGAGGTGACCCACATGGAGTTTGGCCCTAGTTTCCAATTTTAACACTCCCTCTCAACTAGGGAGAACTCCATCTGCAATCCGTCTGACCGTCGCTACTATCCCAGCCATCAAATGCAATGCCCTGTACTACTTGGCCTTGCTCTACTTTGCTCTGCTCTACTCGAACTATCAAGAAGAAGAAATGATCGAGGACGTATCATACCATCCTCCACTGACCCGAAGTTAGACTCAAAGTGCGTCATACCACTCTCACTGATCCCAGATCAGTATCATTGATCCCAGATGAATGGAGGTCATCCTAGCATAGGGAGTACAGTAGATACAATGATGCGTCCATCGATAGTACTACTAATGGTCCCTAACCCCATTTCCTACTCATTGATCAGATGAGAGGTACTTCCCATGTATCCCAAACTGCATGGGTAGGATGCCTCGACAGGAGAACTAATCATCTTGTCCACAAGATAACGAATCATCTTGCCCAACAATTGCCACATGAGAACTAATCATCCTGGCCCACAGGAGAACTAATCATCTTCTTCCACAATCGCCATGGAGAACTAATCATCCTGGCCCACAGGAGAATTAATCATCCTGTTCCACAGTCGTCACAGAGAACTAATCATCCTGGCCCACAGGAGAACTAATCATCCTGTCCTACAGTCGCCAAGGGGTGCCACAGGGGAAGGTTGAACCTTTCACCTGGCACATAGTGCACCACCAGGAGATGGTGACTCACCCTATGGTCACATGTTGCTCCAAGAAGTACCCCACGCCCCTAGGAGCTCCCAGAGCTCAATACATCATACTCGAGCCTCATAAGAGGGTCTCTGAACGACACCAAGTCGTTCTCGGAAAGTCAAGAATTTGACATTTCCCAGAGGCTTTGTCAAAATGTCGGCGACCTATTCATCTGTACCAATATGTTGGAGACTTATTGCTCCCTGCTGCACCATATCCCAAATATAGTGGTACCTGATATCGATATGCTTGGAGCGATCATGAAATACGGGATTCTCTGATAAACGAATCACGCTCTGGTTGTCACATAGGATCATGGTGGTATCCAATGTAAATCCAAACAGCGCACTAAAGAGCTTTCGCAACTAGACCGCCTCACAAGAAGCCATACTAGCAGCAATGTACTCTGCCTCGTCGGTGCTCAAAGCCACCGACTTCTACTTCCTGCTCATCCAGGATATCGACGCAAATCCCAAAGAGAAACAACACCGAGAAGTGCTCTTTTGGTCCACCACATTGCCTATCCAATCAGCATCGGTATATCCATGTAGTCTCACATCTTTGGAAATGTATCTCAACCCATGAGTGATTGTGCCACGAAGATATCTCAACATCACCAGTCCAATGTGAGTGGTGAGGCTCAACCATATGTTGACTTAACGTTTTGACTGCAAAACATATATCTGGACAAGGGTTCACCAAGAACATCAAAGCTTCGATGAGTTGACGATACTTGGTAGCATTTCGTAAAACGAGTCCGGCAACACTACCGCTTAACTTCTTGAAGTCAAGCTCCATCGGGGTACTCACAGGCTTGCAGTCCACCATACCGAATCTCTCCAATAACTTCACCACATATTTTCCTTGAGATAAGAAAATCTCCCTTGGCTTTTGCCAGACTTCTAGTCCTTGGAAATAGTGCATCAGTCCTAGGTCCTTCATCTCAAATTCAGAAGCCAACTCCCTCTTACATTTGTGAATGAGAGGGTCTGCACCTGTCAGAAAGGGGTCATTAACATATAGCACCAGTATGACAGGATTGTTATCTTCAACCTTAAAGTAAAGGTTAGGGTCGGCTTCACTCCTAGTGAATCCCAGCTTCATCAAGTAGCTATCGATCCTCTCATACCATGCTCAGGGTGCTTGCTTCAGCCCATAGAGGGCCTTCTTCAACCTGAACACATGAAATTTTCGATCATGAATCTCAAATCCTTCGGCTTTCTCCACATAGACCTCTTCTTTGATTTAACCATGCAAGAATGCAGTCTTGACATCCATCTGATGTAGGTTCCATCCTTGCGAAGCAGCAAGGGCTATGATCGAGTAGATGGTGGTACATCGAGCAACAAGTGCAAATATCTCGTCATAGTCTATACCTTCCTTCTGAGAGAAGCCACAAGCGACAAAACGAGCCTTCTACTTTTCCGCACTTCCATCAACTGCATGCTTTATCTTGTAAAGCCATTTCGAAGTGACAACTGCTTTGTCCTAGGGTCTGCGGACCACATCCTAGACATCGGTTTTCATGATGTACTCATATTCCTCTGTCATAGCATCCTTCCACACTTGATGATTGACAACTTTTGTGAATGACGAAGGCTCATTTTGGATGATCGTGCTCATGATGGTCAAGTATCCCTAATACCTGGTCGGCTTCTTACTTTCCCGGAAGATTCCCCTGGGTGCAACATGCCCTTCAGCATCATCAAGTGTCCCCCTAAGTCATGAAGGCCTCGTCCTAAAAGAGGAAGGCTCTTGCAAAGGGGGATCAATAGGATACATAGGTTCTTCCACATCGAGCATCGTCTCATCTTCCTTCTCCTTTGGTTCCCTGGTGTCAGCTTCTTTAGGTCCCCTTTGAGTAGGAAGATTGTCAACTTTACTAAGAGCCATATCTTTATCAAAGGTGACATCATGGCTAATCTCGATTTCCCTTTGACCAGCCACATAGATTCTATAGCCCTTAGTGTTTTCACTATAGCCCACGAAGATTCCTTTCTTTCCAGATGCACCCAATTTATTCTTCTCCTTCAGCACATGAAAATATAACAGACTTCCAAAAATTCTAAAATGAGATACGTCAAGTTTCTTACCAGTGAACATCTCTTCGGGAGTCTTGGAACCCAATGCTTGATGAGGGCATTGGTTTTGCACATATACGGCGGTATTCGCAGCTTCGACCCATAGAAACTTCAGAAGTCTTTGATCATGGAACATAGCACGGACAGCTTCCACAATCGTATGTTTCTTCCTTTCTGCCACACCATTCTGCTCAGGAGTATATGGTGTTGTAGTCTCCCTCTTAATGCCAGCCTCTTTGCAAAAGTCATGGAACTCATTGGATTCATACTCAGTCCCATTATCAGTCCTTAAGATCTTGATCTTCTTTTTGGTTTGATTCTCGGTCAAGGCTTTGAAGTGACAAAACCAAGTGAACACTTCATCCTTCTTTTTCAAGAAGTATATCCAGGTCTTGCGAGAATAATCATCTATAAAAGTGAGGTAATATAAATATCCTCCCAAAGAGTTCACAAGCATCATTCCAGATATGTCTGAGTCAACCAACTGCAATATATTAGAGGTCTTGCTTTGGATTGAGGGGAATGGTCCCCTTTTGAGCTTCCCTTGAGCACATCCAGGACATACACCTTCTTGCTCTACTTGGAACTCGGGCATCCCTGTCACTATTTGTCTTGCATTGGTAGAGCTTTATAATGAAGGTGAGCAAACATCCAATGCCATAGTTCGGAGTGAAGTGATGTGTCACAAGACATGACACCCAGCAGACTTCCTTCGACCTGATATAATGAATCGACTCAAAACCCAAGAGTGAAAGCTTCCTTAAAATTCTTTTTCCATACACGTACCTTTCCATCAATGAAGGTTACCTTGTAGCCTTTGTCCTCCATTGCCGAAACAGACACCGGGTTCTTTTTGAGATCAAGTACATATAGGACTTCTTGCAAATGATTTGTATTACCCTGATTCAATTGAAGAGTGACATTTCCTATGCCTTTCATAGGATATTTTGCGTTGTCCCCAAGAACAATTTCCAGGTTGGTCTCCTTTTCTATCAGATTGGAGAGAGCTTCTTTGTAGCCAGTGAGGTGCCTTGAGGCACCACTATCAATAAGCCAATTTCCCAGCGAGTCTGGGGGAGCAGTAGTAGAGAGGGTCGTTGGTAGACAATATTCATCTTGCTTATTGCTAACAACATTAGATTCATACCTGGAGTTTCTTGCCTTCTTGAAGGGTTGTCCTCTTCCTTGATTTCCAACATTTCTTTTACCTCTACCATTGGACCTACCACTCCTTTGATTGCCTTGAGAGTGATTTTGGTCATCATCATGGTGTGAGTCCCTTTTATCAGGACACTCCCTTGCATAGTGGCCCATTTTGTTGCAATTGTAGCATCGAACTTTTCTTCCACCCTTTGGTCCAGCCTTTCCTCTGGATTTATCCCCAGAATTGTTTCTTCTCTTAGCATGACAAGGAAAGGCAAAGGGATGGCCTTTAAGTGCGAGCATTTCTTGCTCTTCCATCCTTGTCTCTTCTTGAATACATCTAGCCAACAATTCCTCAAATCTTGGGATGACATTATTGGTGAGAAGAGTAGTCCTGAATATATACTGTTCAGGTGGCAGTCCTCCAAGAGTTGTGATAGTCATTTCCCTGTCAAGAACTACTTCCCCAATAGATAGGAGGTCATTCTTGATCTCGGTGATCCTTAAGAAATATGCTTGCATACTCTCATCTTTGCCCTTCTTAATTTCCTTCAGTTTATTTCTAAGGAACAGAACTTGATTTGCATCATTAACTTTAAATAAACTCACCAGTCTATCGTAAATTTCCTTGGAGGTTGTCAGCGCGGAAACATAGGCCACCAGGCGCTTGTCGATATAGTCTCGGATGATCTTCCTTGCTTTGACTTCTCCCTTGGACCACTTGCTTTTGGCAGCAGTGGATGCATTTAATGGAGGCGCAACAATATTGCCTCTCACACGGTCCAACACTTCCTAATCTTCTAAAGTCAGATCGAGAGACATCTTCCATTCGTGATAGTCAGACTTCTCACAAAGCTTGTCTTCAGCAGAGAAGAGTGTTGAGGACCCCATGAAGTTTTTAGAATAGCCTTTCCAACCTCTTCAGTGATTTCTCTTGCTCTTGCTCGGGCTTTGTCTTCACCTCGCCTCTGATACCATGTTAAATTACGGTATGTTCTATGCTTGGAGCAGTTTACTTCTTTTCTTCTTATTAGCCACAGATTAGCAATCACATATACATTAAGTAAAGTGCAGATAGAACATTAAACAATCAACATAAAACAAGCCAAGACAAGAGACACAAGATGTGGTGGTTAGCCAGGGACAAACCCCAATGCGGGGAAACCCTTTGATCAAATCTTGATGAGTCAACGCTTGGTCAACACAGGTGAAAGAGACCTTCACCAACTTCTGCATCCTCTTTTTAGCGTCCTCCTTGCCCTAATGCATCCTCCTTCTTCCCACGTGTGAGTTGCTCCTTGTATAACCCAAAGCTAAGGAGAGAGAGAGAAGAATGAGTGAGATGAGATGATGAGAAAATGAATCAACCTTTCTTGTATTTATATGATTCACTAGGCATGTGTGCCACACATTTAACTGTTGGCCGACCTTGACAATTTGTCAAGTAAATACAAATAAATTCATATTTCCATAAATACTTGTCGAAATCGAATGATCTTTAGATCAATCCTACACCTATCGACAAGAGGAATCTAGGAAAAATATCAACTGCCATAAATGAGGTGACCCACATGGAGTTTGGCCCTAGTTGCCAATTTTAACAACTTGTACATGAGATCACTGGGTGATCAGCATACTCTGGTAGGAGTTTGTCAGAGGAGGTGGCATTGGCAGGCCACCAGACGGTGCCTTGTATGGAGTTGGGGCCTCTTCAAATTTGTGTGGGGCGCAGACTACGCAGAAGAGCGAAGCAGTGGTGGCATCACTATTGACACATAGGGAGAGTCACTTCTTGTATCCCTCAAGTGGGATTCAGAGGGAAGATCCATCCATTGGCGTGGATAATAATGATGCGATGGTGAAGGTGATGATATTAATCGAGTGTGGCCTGACATGTAGAGACATAGCTCTAGGCCATCACATCCAGGGATGTGTGGGAGCATCTAGCATTGAGCAATGGTCTAACGATGGGCATGGAGAAGCATGGTGGTGTGTTGTAGTCTGTTGGGCTGCGTTGTGGAGTGGGAATGTCTGACATCGCATTGAGTACATGCGAGGAGTGACAGGTGCAGTGACAGGTCGGAAGCAGTACGGTACGGGATGGCATAGTTGTAGCTGAGGGTATTCAGCAGTGTACAAGGTAGGTCGCGGTGTATAGTGGCATGTCCAGGAGTACTGGGATGATCGATGGTATGCAGAGGCGTATGGTGATGCACAGCGAGGTCTTGGACTGTTGCCTCCAGGGAAACCCATGGATGGAGATACTGGGCATTCCTTTGGGTGTAGTTCACCCAAGATAGATGAAGACACCGACAAGCGATACTTGATGGTATCTGTGAGGACTCACACGCCTGGCCCTCTTGTACATCACTTACAGGAATGGGCGACCTGGTTGTTGTCCTTTGATACCCTGGGCACGGGGAAATTAGCACAAAGAAGGATGGAAAATCAAGATATCTCTAGATTATCTTCTAGATTAGAAGAAGAATTCGCATGCTTGGCAAGTTCAGCATCAGCAGATGTTTGGTACATTGATAGTGGGGCTTCAACCCATATGACTGGAGTACGACAATATTTCTCAAGCTATCAAGAAGAGAAAATGGACTTCCAGATTACTATGGGAAACAGAACGAAGTGTACTCCGGTAGGGAGAGCCACCATAGCATTTCAGACAAAAGCAGGAACCAGAATCCCAGAGACTAATGTTTTGCATGTGCCCAGATTAGGAATGAATTTGATTTCAATGTCCCAGTTACATGACAACAGATACGATGTATACTTCATTGGAAAGAAAGTATATGTCAAACATCCTAGTTGGAAGAAGAAGAGACAAATTGGAGCTCGAAGCAACAGACTGTATAGGTTGCAGCTCGAGTCTCCAATGGCCCTAATAGGAAGCAATCTTAATGGTGAAAAGGAATTGAATGAGCTATGGCACGGGCAAATGGGACACTTACACCATGGAACACTGAGGATGCTCAGAGAGACCATTGCAGGAGTTCCAATTCTTAGTATTGAGCATGAGGATATATGCAGAGAATGCGTACAAAGGAAGTACGTTAAAGCAGCTTTTTCTAGGAGTAAAAACAGAACAGAGGGTGTATTGGGATTGATATACTCAAATATATGTGGTCCAATGTCCACAAGAGCTCTTAGTGGTGGCAAATGCTTCGTCACCTTTACTGATGATCACTCTAGAAAAACCTGGATCTATTTCCTAAAGGCCAAGGGTGAAGTCTTTGATCGGTTTAGAGAGTTTAAGGCTCTTGTTGAGAACATGACAGGGAAAAAGATTAAGGTATTGTGTTCAAATAATGGTGGAGAATATACAAACAAACACTTCACAAATTTCTGTGCAAAAGAGGGCATCAAAAGAGAATGGAAAGCTCCATATAATCCAGAGCCTAATGGAGTAGCAAAGCATAAGAATAGAACTATTGTTCGGGCGGCAAAGGCTATGTTGTATGATCAAGATTTGTCTAAATTCTTATGGGCAAAATCTTGCAACACAGCACTGTATATCTAGAATAGAACTCCTTACAGAGCTTTGGGGAAGAAAACGCACGAAGGTGTCTTCACAGGGAAGATGTCGGAAATCAATCATCTCAGAATATTTAGAAGTGTGGCATATTGTCACAGTCCAGACCAGAAGTGCAGTAAATTGGATCAAACTGCAGAAAAGAAGTACCTCATAGGATATAGTGAGACCTCGAAGGCATATAGAATCTACATTCCTAGCAGCAGGAAGATTGTAGTAAGATGGGATGCAAAGTTCATTGAAGATAGAGCTTTCAAGAAATCACGAGAGATGCTAGCAAAAGATCAGTCAGCGGATATTTCGTTAGTCCAGCAACAGCAGGGGCAGCAAGGAGGACAAGCAGGAGGAAAAACACTTAGAACTAGCACAATCACTAGTACTAGTATTTCCTCATAAGAAGGAAATCCAAGTAGTTCTCAATAGGTGGAACGGCAAGAACAGGAGGGGGATTTGACGAGCCTCCCACCACCAGTGGCAGAACCAGTAGAGAAGTACGACAGACATTGAGGGATGTAGAGGAGTTTGTCGGAGCTCCCAGAACCGAGAAGAGGCAGCATAAACAGTCTAACAGGTACCAAGCCTTGGTAGCAGAGGTTGAAGAACCCTCTAGCTTTTTATAATTCGTACAACACCAAGTATGGGTGGATACCATGGTAGAAGAGTATAGTTCTATCATGACGAATGATGTCTGGGAGATGATACCGAGGCCAGAGGATAGATCAACTGTAGGATCAAGATGGATCTACAAGATCAAGCATGTGGCAGATGGCAGTATAGAGAAGTACAAGGCTAGGTTCATAGCAAAGGGGTATGCACAAAAGAAGGAATAGACTATGAAGAGACCTTCGCCCCAGTTGCCAGATATACCTCTATCAGATTCGTTATATCCCTAATAGCTCAAATGGGATGGGAGATTCACCAGATGGATGTCAAGACAGCATTCTTGAACAGGGTGATAGAAGAAGAGTTGTATATAGAACAACCTGGAGGCTTTGAAACTCATGAGAAGAGAACTCATGTGTGTAAGTTAAAAAAAGCCCTATATGGGCTCAAGCAGGCATCCAGAGCAGGGAATGCTCAGATTGATAGTTACTTGCAGTAGTTGGGATTCGTCAAGAGTGGTGCAAATCTTAATCTCTACTATCTAATGGTGGAGAATGAGCCACTTATTCTGGTATTATATGTGGATGACTTGTTTCTAACAGGGTCATCTAGAGCCTAAGCTCATAAAGGACTACAAGAAGAATCTTAAAGCAGAATTTGACATGAAGGATATGGGGTTGATGCATTATTTTCTAGGGTTGGAAGTGTGGCAGAAGGATGGGAAAATCTTCCTTGGACAAGCAAGATATGCTACAGAGATTTTGAAGAGATTTGGAATGTAGGATTGCCGGCCCATGTCTATGCCCATGATCACAAACTAGAAGAAAATAGATGCATCAGTTGACAAGGAGATGGACCCCACCTTGTACAGAAACTCACTGGTCGCTCATGTATCTGGTCAACACTAGGCCAGACATTTGCTTTGCTGACAACACCCTTAGTTAGTTCATGGTGAAACCGAAAAGGGTCCATTGGGCAGCAGCGAGGCATATTCTTAGATATGTGCATGGAACAGTCGGATATGGGTTGAAATACACCCGAGAAGATAACGTCAGATTGAATGGATTCACAGATGCAGATTGGGTAGGTAATTCCGGAAAAGTACCTCCAAGTATTGCTTCAGGGTTGGATCAGGAATGATCTCTTGGTGCAACAAGAAGCAGAAGTCAGTAGCTCTAAGCTCAGCAGAAGCAGATAATATGGCGGCTAACACAACTACATGCAAAGCTATATGGCTTAGAAAACTGCTTGTGAGTTTGTTGAAGAAAAGGATGGAGGCGACCAGTAATTTTTGTGATAATCAGAGTTGTATTAAACTCTATGAGAATCTAGTATTTCATGATCAGTCGAAACACATTGATATTAGATGTCACTTTATCAGAGATTAAGTTCAGCGTGGGGCAATACAGTTGCAGTATGTCTCCACAAGAAAATAGATAGCAGATGTACTCACAAAAGCTCTAGAAAGAGCTAAGTTCATCAAATTAAGGGAGTAGGTGGGTATGGTAGAGAATCCATTTCAGTAGCAGAAACAAATGGCTTCTCAGTTGAGTACGGATGCAGTGTTGGTAGTGGCAGGGTCAGTTGCAATACGGATGCAGCGTTTGCACAGTAGTTGGTGGGCAATGATGTCAGACATCAGCACCGCAGAGGGAGATGTTACAAAACAGGGTGATGCTTCAGCAAGGTGCATTGCTAGAGCACATTCCTCGCCAAGAGGGAGTGTTGATTTCTGGTAGCATCGAATGTGCTCTAAGTCTCAAAATTTGCACGGAGGCTTGGACACGTGTATTCCACAATACCCAGAAATCATTTTGGGAAATTCCACCCAGAGACAGTTTTATTAAAATAGTTAATTATTTTTAATGGGACCCTAAGTCTAAACTTAGGAAATTAAAATAATTAAAGGGTATTAATCTAACTATGGGTGAAACTTCTAGAAGAAGACGAACATCTAGTCCAAATGATCTAAGCCATTGATTAAAATCTAATATGGGTCGTTGGTTCTCAATTGCAGGATTATAAGGAGGACATTGATGGGCATTTGGAAAACACAATAGGGAGATACTCAGTTACCCGAGTAAAATTGATTTTCTCACTAGTAAAAGTTCGCCAAGAGGAAATTGATTCAGAGGGAGAGTTGCAAGTTATGAGGACAGAGAGGGTAGAAGCATCAGTCGGGAGTGCAGGAGCAGAAGATGCAGAGCAAAGCAGGGACAACGCAGAGGTTGTGAAGCTTAGGCTAACACTGGGACTACGCAGTCCTCACGCGGAAGCTAGCACAGTGAGATGCAGAGGGGGATAACACTGGGACTGCGCAGTCCTCACACGGAAGCTAGCACAGTGAGACGCAGAGGGGGCAGCATGTCCTCTCATAGATCAGAATCTCGTCGGGACGTGTGAGAGAACTGTTAGTAAATTTCTCACAGAGATTCCTCTTCTATTATGTTGGTTGTATCTTGTACATGAGATTTTTGCTAAATATTAAAAAAGAAACCCTCATTTGTTGCACCAGTTTTCCCGCATTGGGTTTTTCCGACGACAATTGTCCAAAAATAGCTCTGTTATTGTGATTATACTTGTGCTAGTATTTTTCCTTGCATTTACTTTCCTCGGCATTTTAATTATGAAGACTGCAATAGAATTTATTTCGATATTTGTCGTAGAAACATTGTGAATAACTTATTTCTGAATCAATAAGTAGAAGAAATAATATCAGTCACTGCAGTTGGATTTCTATCTAGAAATTTTCACACTCTCTACATGACATCATCCTTTAAAGGTAAGCATCTTCAACAAGCAACAAAATAGGTCTAAGAGTGGTCCTCAATCCAAGAGATACCATCAATATATATGGGAGCATTTCCAAGTGACAACTCCTCAACCAAAACATCATCATCAAGAAGGCTTGCGTCATCATCCTTGGGCATGCATGGGTGACAACACAACATTGGCCTCAAACGAGAGTGTGCCAACCTTCCCAAATCATCTCAAGTGATCTCCATCCTCATCTGGGCTCCAGAACGTGACAATGCCCATCAGGTAGGTATAAGGTTAGCCTAAGGGCATCCTGGGTCCTTCAAGAACATCATCAATCAGGCTAACATCCTAGCTTCTTGGCTCACGGATTCAGCGTTCAAAGGTGAAGAAGGGGGACATACATCCATGTGGGCCTCTCAAGGCCAAACTTTGATCTCTGGAAGGGAAACACTAGCTCTGCAAAGTCTCAAGTGCTCTCATATCAGTGTTGCACATTCTCCTCAATGTGTTGGAACAGTGACAAGCCATCCCTCAAGGGATGCCCATTAAGTCTATGTGAAACCACCCAAAATACACTCTCAAGATCAAGTGAGAACAACATCATTATAAACAAAAACCATTAAAGAAACATAGTGGACCACATCCAATCCTAGGGGCACAAAGTACTTCACACAGACCTTCCCTTCCAATGTCTTTCTAGTTGATGATTTATAAACAAGTTACAAAACTTATGTTACTGATGATTATGTAATTAACCCTATTAAGTGCTTCAAGCCCCTAAAGGGGAGGGGGTGTACATTTCACAAGTACACCCATCAATCCACAAAATCATATGATAAATGTAGTCATGGAATACAAAAGACTACAAGGAATATGGCCATAGTCATGGTACTAATTGAGAGAGGTCCAACATCTCGAGTATTATGATGAGAAGAGGGAGCAATCATGGAGGGATGAGATACTCCTTTCCTCACCTTGCTTTTTCCACCCTTTGGTGAACCTTTTACTTAAATGGCTCGTCTTTCTTCCTTGCATAGCATATATGACTTAGTTTTCTTTATGCTTTTCCAACACCTCTTCAAGATGTAGTAGTTTATCACTCATTGAAGTTGGGAGATGTTAGTTCTTGTAGGATTGGATGTGTTCTAGCCTTGAAATTTTGTGGAGAGGCTAGAATACATGAAATTTTCAAAACCCAAAAATCATTTCTGTAAATTACCCTTAGAAAAGACTTAATTAATTTATTAACCAGTTTTTAAATATTTCCTAAATCTAAACTTAGGGAATATGGTTAATTAAAGAATTAATTCATTCAAGGTGAGAATGATCTAGAAACTCACACAAATCGACTTCAAGATGATCCTAGCCATTGATTAAGACTTAATCTTGGTCATTGGAGTCCCAACAGAGGATTATAAGAAGAAGTCGATGGGCCCTTGGCTATGTTACCGGATCCGTCAGCCTTGGGGGATGGATTCGCAGATCCCCGGATCTAATCCGGATCCAAATCCAGATTCGCTTGGATCCGCCTAGGGACCCATATGAAAATGTTTTCTTCACCATAATGTGCACCCCGAAATTGGGATTTGGGATTTTTACAATACAAAAATACCTACATTCACTGAATTAATTTTCTGTTAATATTCGTTGAATTAATTCCCAACTTTGGGTCCCTTCGGTCACAGGAGAAGTTCATATTCGTTGAATTAATAATCTATTAATATTTGTTGAATTAACACAATATTAATATTCGATGAATAAATACCTAGCTTCGGGTCCATTTTCTCACGGAAGAGGTTATTTCCCAAATAATACTTAGCTTAATACCTGGCTGGTAAAATGCATTCAGTGGGTTGCTTGTAGCCACCATGGCGGGCACCCTTACTGGATAATCCCGTCACCAATGGAACATATCAATAATGTTAGAAATACTATGGTATTGGAAACCAAGGGCTAACCATTTGTTGGAGCGTGGGGACATTTGGGGACACTTACGCAAAATTTATTAATGTTCTAGAGATTATTCACGTTCAGATGTCGAAGCTCAACTAATAACTTATTAATATTAATAACTATATAATTTATAGCATATAATAATAATAATACAGATAATACTATAAAAATTCAAATTTATAATATCGTAAGCTCATATATTAATGAACTCAACTTATAACTTATTAATATTAATAACTATGTAATTTATAACATATAATAATAATAATAATACAGATATATTATACAAATTTATATTTATAATTTGTAAGCTCATATATATTAATTAAAATTTTAAAATTTGGTATTTTTAAAGTTAAGTTTTATATTTATATTTTAAATTCTAGCTTAAGATTATATATATATATATATATATATATATATATATATATATATATGAATTCAAACTTAGACTTTAAAAAAAATATAATTTAAAATTCAGTTCTATATTTATATTATAATTTATATATTGCACTATAAATAGAAATATTAAAGTTTATGTATATCTATTAAATTAATATATATTAGTTTATTATATCATATATTGAAAATATATATTTATTATTAAATATCTCATAAAATATAATTATATATTTAAAATTTTGTATTTTTACAAATTATAATTGCTAATGTTTCTCTTCTTTGAAAGTAAGGAAACATATTAATGGCTCAAGACCTAAAAGTATCTTGCGAGGGTGGAAGTCGCCCCTATTACATACCACATACAAGTTATTTTTAGATGGCCAATTTTGTCTACACATAATGATGTAGTTGCATGCTGAGATCTTCAGATTGTATCAACAGAGGTTAGACCAGTAACCATGAATATTGTATCCTTTTCCATACTATGGAAAATATTTATTACTATATACATGTCATTTCCCCACCATATCTGGATTCTGGCTTTCAAAAAATCTGATGGATCTGTATCCGTATCCATATCCGCATCCAGATCCAGATCTGAATCCTGGTAACTTAGGCCCTTGGAGAACACACTTGAGACGTTCAATTTCTGAGCAGATCAATTTCCAGAGTAGCACTCGTCAGTTGCCAGAGAGAGAGCTAGAGATCGAAGCAGTGTGAGAGGGGAAGGAACACTGATCCGGAGGAAAGATTTCTAGAGTGATCTTGGTCGTTGGAGTCTCAACAGAGGATTATAAGAAGTTGATGGGCACTTGGAGAACACACTTGAGAGGTTCGATTTCCAGAGTAGCAACAATCAGTGGTCGGAGAGAGAGCTAGAGATCGAAGCAGTGTGAGAGGGGTAGGGACAGTGATCCAGAGGAAAGATTTCTAGATCCGGAGACGCAGCAACAAGAGCGTCAAGTTATCCCAAAGAGGCAACGCAGAGGCTCTACGCAGTAGCTTCAACGAGGCAAATCGATTTGCTGGTGAGAAAAATCGTTCTTAGTTCCAAAGGTTGGGTAAAAGTTCCAGAAGGTCGGAGAGATGATTTCCTCAGCAGCTGGAGGAAGAACAACTTCATCATAGGCAATTTTGAGCCACATGTGTGGCAGATAGCACAAAGGCAGCACAGAAGAGGCTAATGCTAGCGTTTGGACGGCGAATTTTTTAGGCAATTCGTTTCAGAGATTGCCTATGGGAGAATGGAAATTCCCTTCAATATGCCCAGCTTTTCTTATTGTGGATTGCCAGTTACAGGCATCCAGATTGTACTCAGATTTTTCACTACTACATAATATTAAAACCCTCATCTACTGCATCGATTTTCCCAAGTTGGGTTTTTTCTGGGACTTTTGTCAAAAAATAACTGTGTTATTTTTATGTGTGTGTGCTAGCATTTCTTCTAGCATTTATTCTTCCGCAGTTTTATTTGTGTAGATTGCAGTGTGATTTATTCAGTGTTTGTTATAGCAAACAGTAAATAAATTGTCAAATTAAAATTAACATTTAGGAGAATAATTTCGAGTTGTTGCAATAGGATTCCAGTTTGGAATTTTCACAAGACATAAGTTCGTTTATTTAGATAGAGCATGAAATGCTTACAAATTGGGTGATGGCTAATGAGAGGGGTAAAGCTCATGCTAAGATTTATCCCACGTGCTTATTGTGTCCCAATCATCTTTTGCATTTTTTAATTTATTTCATTTGTGGCTTCATATGCTTTTATCTTTCTTTCATCCACATGAACGTCTTAGGGAAAATTCAAAGCCCTGACTCAGAGATGATGATATAGGATGCAAACACCTATGACCAATGACAATCAACCCAAAGAAAGGAAGAGGATATAAGGGAGAAGTGTAACATGGTAAGTATGGATTACCTTGGGCACACTATATCAGTGAGTGCCTTCTATTAGTGCCCCTCCTAAACAATGGAAGAAAAGGGTCTCAAGGGAGGTCACACTAGAATAGGGGAAAAACATAATCTCCCAGATGAATTATGGGAACAAGGATAAATCAAGAGTGGTTAATCATTCAGCTTGGCATGTGATCCATATTAGTATGCTCCAAACATTACATGAAAGTACATGATTATAGAAATGGTTGGTGTACCTTTTTGATAAATGACCCACCTTCCTTTGAGAACTATTCTAGATGGGATAGAGCATTGGTTGGAGCATAGTTGGAGAGCTCTAAAATAAAGATATATGTGGATAATCATAGGTATACTAGTTGGCTGGCTGACCAATTCAGAGAAATATTTTCTCCTAGCGGTTGCCCACTTTTCGTTGGTAACAGTCCAATTTTTTTGATGCAACAAATATTCAAAATGATAATTATAAATTATGAAAGAGATAGGAATTGAGACAACAATCCAAAAGAGACTCATTTGGAGGATGGAGCCATGACTTTAGAGCACTTGGAAGCTAAACATTTGTGTGATCGTGATGGTGATCATATTCATGAAGTGACATGCCAACCCCTCCCACTACCAGGTTTCCAAATAAAACATTTTTTCCTTTATCTTCATAACATCCAACATTATGTGGAGGCCATGCAGTTGTTGGTTGTGTTTCATGAATACTTCCACTTAATCCTCTTGTTTATAGATCACAGTTAAAGAAATTAGATGTTTCTTATAGAAAGAAAAAAGCCTAGTAGATACAGTATCTCTTTTTCTTTATACTTTGTCTTCATTACAGCTTATTTTGTAAACATTGTTGAGAGTTTTAGTTTGAAATTTAATGTTTGAATTTTAAACCTACCTTTGAACTGTTGACTCAATATTTTGTCGAAAAATGTGTAACTAAGTTCGGTCTTCATTACTATGAAATGTACTCTTGTATAAATAAAATGAAAAAGAAATTGTTTTATTATTATCAAGCTTGGGTTTCTTGCTTAAGGAATTTATTTTACAGGTCAAGCACTCATATAAGTGCTTCTAGGGTTAGCCCTAGGTATAGGAGTCATTGTCATATATCAAAGACCCTATGGGCACATTATAAATTGCAAAAGAAAATTCATTGTCTTGAAAAATGTCAAAAATACCTCCAAGATCAAGTCGGCCTAAGAGCTGTCAATTCGGCCTACATGAAGAGCAACGTCCACTAGGGAAGAAGCCTATATATAAGAGGAACTCATTCTCCATTTGGATCATTCACTCACTCATCTCTCATGCGAAGGAGGAAGCAGCTGGAGCACAAAGAAGGAAGTGCGAAGAAGAGAAGAACGAAGAAAGTCGAAGTGTTTGGGTCTCTATACATTCTTTTGGGAATGCGGAGTTAGGGTTTCAGCATTGGGGAAGTCTGAAGTCCAATTTGCGAACCAAGAAGATCAAGAAGGCAAGCAAAGGTCTTTTAAGGCTTCCTACTAGCCCTAGAATCCATATCAAGGCAAGTGAAGTCAAGGGAAGAGCAGTTAGAGGGGGATCGAATTCTCGTAGAGAAAAAGCAACATTTGCAGCAGTTGTTGGGCAACAGAATTTCGGATTTACTGGGAGGTCGAAGATATTGCAGCTGGAGGCCGAGGAAGACTTGATCTTGGAGGGTATTTGTCTGAGTCTAGGTCATGGTATTCATCAATTGAAAGATCTGAAATATAGGAAGAGGTTTTCGGGTTTTCCACTCAACAAGAGGGGTTTTGGCCCTAGCTTACAACCTATGTACTATGTCATTGTTCTTACTATTTTGGTAGTTGTTTGATGTATTGCGTATTGGAATAATAAAGATCAAAGCTAATAAGTAAAAAGGTAACACAAACAGTTATCAAGTTAAGAGAATTAATATATACATTGCCCTATTGAATCCTCAACATGGTATCAAAGCTAAGGTTCTGTAAGGGCATCAAGAAGATCGCCTCTACAATGAAGAAGGTCATGAAAAGGATTGCAAGCCATCTCAAGAGAGGTATCAAAGAAGTATGGAGTCTCCTCTTCTCTTGAAAGAAGGTATCACTCAAAGAAAAGGATGAAGGACTCTTCTCGGCTCTCTGTGAGACATTCCAAGATGAAGACATCTGGGTGATTGATAACGGTGCATCAAAACACATGACTAGTCACTTCCACCAATTGAAGACCTTGTCAAAAGGAAAATATGCATAATATGTCGTACTTGGAGACAACAAAAGCTATCCAATGAAAGGCATTGGATCATCATCTATAAAGCCTTTAGATGGAAGCAACATCCACCTCAACAACATTCTATTCTTTCCAGGTTTTCACAAAAGTCTACTTTCTATTTCAACCTTGGAAGATAAAGGAGATGTAGCTTTCATTGATGGAAAAGTAGTTGTATGGGCTAAAGGCACCAGCATAGAACAAGCAAAAGTAATTGGCATCCAAGAAGGAAGGCTCTACAGATTAATATCTCTTGGAAATCATGCCCTAGTCCACACTAAGATTAGTCCATGTGAACTTCGGCACCGAAGGTTCGGTCATCTACATTTCAAGATTCTACCAACTCTAAATTCCATAATAGATGGAATAGCAAATCTAAAGAAGGATCACGAGGGTGTCTACAAAGGATGTGCATTAGGCAAGAGAACATTTGGAAGCAGTGCTTCACGGTCAAAAGAAATCTTGGATCTTCTTCACTCTGATGTATGTGGCCCTATGACTTCCAAATCACTTGGAGGTCATCTTTATTATGTCACATTCATAGATGATCATTCAAGAAAGACCTGGGTTTACTTAATGAAAACCAAGGATGAAGTATTTACTAACTTTCAAGAATTCAAAGCAAAAGTCGAGAACCTTACAGAAAGAAGAATCAAGATACTAAGATCTGATAATGGAGGAGAATATACATCCAAAGAGATTATAGCATTCCATAAGGAATCTGTGAGACATTCCAAGACGAAGATATCTGGGTGATTGATAGCGGTGCATCAAAACACATGACTAGTCACTTCCACCAATTGAAGACCTTGTCAAAAGGAAAATCTGCATAATCTGTCGTACTTGGAGACAACAAAAGCTATCCAATGAAAGGCATTGGATCATCATCTATAAAGCCTTTAGATGGAAGCAACATCCACCTCAACAACATTCTATTCTTTCCAGGTTTGCACAAAATTCTACTTTCTATTTCAACCTTGGAAGATAAAGGAGATAGAGTAGCTTTCATTGATGGAAAAGTAGTTGTATGGGCTAAAGGCACCAGCATAGAACAAGCAAAAGTAATTGGCATCCAAGAAGGAAGGCTCTACAGATTAATATCTCTTGGAAATCATGCCCTAGTCCACACTAAGATTAGTCCATGTGAACTTCGGCACCGAAGGTTCGGTCATCTACATTTCAAGATTCTACCAACTCTAAATTCCATAGTAGATGGGATAGCAAATCTAAAGAAGGATCACGAGGGTGTCTGCAAAGGATGTGCATTAGGCAAGAGAACATTTGGAAGCAGTGCTTCACGGTCAAAAGAAATCTTGGATCTTCTTCACTCTGATGTATGTGGCCCTATGACTCCCAAATCACTTGGAGGTAATCTTTATTATGTCACATTCATAGATGATCATTCAAGAAAGACCTGGGTTTACTTAATGAAAACCAAGGATGAAGTATTTACTAACTTTCAAGAATTCAAAGCAAAAGTCGAGAACCTTACAGAAAGAAGAATCAAGATACTAAGATCTGATAATGGAGGAGAATATACATCCAAAGAGATTATAGCATTCCATAAGGAATCTGTGATAAAGAGGGAACTGATAGTTCCATATAATCCCGAACAAAATGGATTTGCAGAATGAAAAAATCGATCCATTGAAGAAAGTGTAAAAGCAATGTTACACAATCAATATCAACCGAAGTTTTTGTGCGGTGAGGCAACAAGACAGCAGTCTACATACAAAATCGATGTCTCACAGATCTCTAGACAACAAAACTCCAGAAGAAGTGTTCACTGGGAAGACGCCATCTATAGATCCTCTCCGAATTTCTAGGTGTCCAGAGTATAAACATATACCTAAAGACAAAAGAAAGAAGTTGGATCCTTCCGGTGTGAAAGGTATATTTTCTGGATATAGTAACTCATCTAAAGCCTATAGAATCTACATGAAAAATGGACATCACACTGAAGTTGGTCTTGATGTCATATTTGATGAAAGGATAGCATTCATGAAATCAAAAGAACTTTCTATAGATTTTGATGATGAAGAACTTCCTATATTTGACGAAGAAGCTGACAAGGAAGAAGGATCTCACCATGAGGAAGAAGGACCTAGTGAACCTGTTCAACCTGTAGTCATTCAAGAAACAAGGAAAAGACCTAACTGGTTGAAGTCTATGCTAATTGATGCAGAAGGTCATGGGGCAGTTGAAGGATCATTTAGAGAAAGTAAAAGACCCAAGAGATATTATGGGTATGCCGCATACATGATGAAGTTAATAGAAGCAGAACCATCAACATTTCAGGAGGTTATAAAACATTGAGAATGGAAAGATGCCATGAATGAAGAATATAAATCTATAATGAAGAATGGAGTCTGGGAGATCGTACCTAGGCCTGAAGACAAGTTTGTGGTTACTACCAAATTGATCTATAAGATCAACCATGCAGCCGATGGAAGTATAGATAAATATAAAGCAAGATTTGTAGCCAGAGGTTTCTCTCAACTAGAAGGCATCGACTATGAAGAAACATTTGCTCCTATAGCAAGATATACTACAATTCGATCATTAGTCCCTCTGGTAGCATCAATGGGATGGAACATCCACCAAATGGATGTCAAGCCTGCATTTTTGAATGGCACAATAGATGAAGAAGTTTATATAGAAAAACCATTGGGATTTGAAGCAAAGGACAGGAAGGCACATGTTTGCAAATTGAAGGCACTATATGGCCTTAACAAGCACCAAAGGTGTGGTATGCTAGGATGGATGCATACCTACAAAGATTAGGCTTCACGAAAAGCTCTACTGACTCAAACCTCTACATCAAGGTTGTAAACAATGAACCTGTAATCATTTTTTTGTACGTAGATGATCTTCTCTTAACAGGTGTAGAAAGTCGAATTGAAGAATGTAAGAAGCAATTCGCAGCAGAATTTGACATGAAGGACCTTGGGCTAATGCATTTCTATTTGGAACTGGAAGTTTGGCAAGAACCTAATGAAGTCTACTTGGGTCAAGGAAAGTATGTGATCAAGATATTGAAGAAGTTCGACATCATGGACTGTAAACCAATGACCACTCCAATGACCACTAACTTAAAGAAACTAAGAAGTTCTGAATCAAGACCTGTGGATCATTCTAGATACAGACAACTCGTTGGTTCACTAATGTATTTAGTGAATACCAGACCAGACATGTTTTGCATTGAATATACTCAGTCAGTTCCAAGTGGAGTCGAAGCATGATCATCGGATAACAGCAAAACATATTCTGAGATATCTAAGAGGAACCATCAACTACTGCCTAAAGTATGATAGAAGGAAAAATGTGCAACTAACTAGTTATACAGATTCCGACTGGGCAGGCAGTGAACAAGATGGAAGAAGCACTACAAGAGGATGTTTCAGCTTAGGATCCTCTATGGTCTCATGGATGAGCAGAAAACAAAACATTGTTGCATTAAGTAGTGTTGAAGCTGAGTATGTTGCAGCATGCCAAGTCAGCGGGGAAGCAGTTTGGTTAAGGAAGTTGTTGTCTGACTTGTTTGAAGAACCAATCAACGATATAGTGATACATTGTGATAACACCAGTTGTATTCATTTGTCTGAGGACCCAGTGTTTCATGGGAAGACAAATCATATCAACAACAAGTATCAAAATATACGAGAGCTAGTACAAAATGGTGTGGTGCAGCTACAGTATATCTTTGTTGATCTAGATTGTCATTGATGTCAATGTGGAAATCTTCTCGATAGTAAATAATGATGTAAAGCCAAGTAGAGCAGATCTGTGAAGCAACAGGAACAAGAAGAGTTCAACGGAAGCCATCAAAGAAGAGTTATCGGAGCAGAGAAGAGCTAATCCGAAGAAGAGTTATCGGTGTAGTGTATCGGAAGTCATAGGAGCAAAGAGAAACCACAGGAGCGACGAGCCAAGACAATGCAGATCTATCGCATATGCCAAGAGTAAGAGCCATATCGGAGGAAGTAATAAACCATGGGAACCCATTCGACAGTATATAATATCGGCAAAAATCTTATTATATTAATTTATGTAAACACTACTAAAACACCTGATTGTGATATGAGTTAGGGACCCTATGGTCCCATTACAACACGCCCTAAAAAATATCACATCTGCCATATCGCTAACCTTAAAACCTTGTCACATACAAATTTGTCGATTGCAATGTAATACGCAGACCGGATAGGTCCATAGAATATACCTTTATGTAATATCGTGTCTAGGTATTAGGGAAGTTACGCAAATCATAAGGGTTGTCACTGCCAGACTACCGATTGCGATAAGTCTTATGAACCTGACTGTCGATTGCGATATTAGTTGTGGACCCGAAGGATCTATTGACGATGATTTAATATTATATCACGTTTGTTTCATCAGCAATAAGAATATCGGCCATGTTACACCAGTGGTGTTAAGAGTTGCGATTGTGGGACGTCCGAGAGTTGCGATTGTGATTGATGACGTGGATGTGGGGCCTCTTTGGGTACAGTCTCTCCTATAAAATCTTTCGTAAACCAAACAAGTTTATGACTAATTGGATGAATATCCATAAGTCGGCCTCTCCTTTCAAATGAACGTGTGTTTTGAGTATTGGGAAACCCGTATAAATATAAGCTATAAAACCTCACCTTAAGCATCGATTGGGTATCAGCACAACGAAGAATTAAAGAAGTTCACAACTCATGAACTTGAAGAGACAAAGGAATCCAAAGGTCGAGAAGTCGAAGATCTAGCAGACGACGAAGGTGCAGCAAAAGTCGAAGGTCGGGCGAAGAAGGAAGCAAAAAATAGAGCAGGAGGACAATCTTTTGAACTGATTCATCTTGGAAGGTTCGGACCCGAAGTGAAGCCATGGCCCAGACAAGCGACCTGTTGCAAAGACTACAAGGACAAAATTTTGTAAAGAAGTCCTTGGAAGCAGTGTATTACAATCAAACATTTCTTGACAGAATAAATCTATAGTGTTGGAGCCATTGTGGTTGATGCCTCAAAATTGGAAAGATTTGTGTCCTTGGAGTTGGTGCTCCTAAATTCAAGGTTGGTGCCTTGGTAAGATAGGG
This sequence comes from Pinus taeda, assembly GCA_000404065.3. Classification (NCBI taxonomy): domain Eukaryota; kingdom Viridiplantae; phylum Streptophyta; class Pinopsida; order Pinales; family Pinaceae; genus Pinus; species Pinus taeda. Next base: position 74,530 of record APFE030151304.1, on the reverse strand, counting down.
TTGGAGCCCTAGAGGTTGGAGCCTCATCAAAGTCCAAGTTGGTTCTTGGAAAAACTCATCAAATATTGTATTCAATCTTTTTCTATATTTAATAAAATCATTTCTTTGATTAAAATTGTAAAGAATCTAAACTAGTAATAATAGCAATTGAAAAGAAATATTGATTCACCTCCCTCTTAGTGTTTCCAACAATCTCCACAGATGAGGAGGTAGCTGACATATTGACGAAAGAACTTCCAAACAAGAAACTTGTATACTTAAGGGACAAGCTTGGTTTGGTGGATTTGTCCTCCCTAATTGAGAGGGAGAGATAGACACAACATTCTTGTCTTCTCTTAGGAAGAAAGAATGGAGGATTGGGTAGCCAACTCGCATTCGATACTCTTTGAGAATGTGGTAGGGCATTCAAGATAAGAGTAGTCATGGACCAATATTCTTTGAGGATTAGCTACCCTAAATAAGAATAGTCCAACAGGAGGGCATACTCTGTGAACACTGGGGTGGAGTATGTACCTTAGAGAGATAATGATGATGGTGTCTATACATCATTGGTCTCACCAGCATTGTGCTTTGATCTTGTGGAGAGATAGAGTTGTTAGTGAAGGCCTTGCTATCTGACAATGTTGGTTATTATGATGCTAGACACATGGGTTACCAATCCGACTCTTCTTATGAGATCTCTTCAGATTGAGAATAGCCATGTAACTCTTATGAATACCTCCCTATTTAAGAGGGAGTGTTGAAAAATGTGTAACTAGGTTCGGTCTTCATTATTATGAAATGTACTCTTGGATATATAAAATGAAAAAGAAATTATTTTATTATTATCAAGATTGGGTTTCTTGCACAAGGAATTTATTGTATAAGTCAAGCACTCATTAAAGTGCTTCTAGGGTTTGTCCTACGTATAGGAATCATTGTCATATATGAAAGACCCTATGGGCACATTGTAAATTGTAAAAGAAAATTTATTTTGTCTTGAAAGATGTCAAAAATACCTCCAAGATCAAGCCAGCCGAAGAGTTGTCAAGTCGGCCTACATGGAGAGCAACGTCCACCCTTGAAGAAGCCTATATATAAGAGGAACTCATCCTCCATTTGGATCATTCACTCACTAATCTCTCATGCTAAGGGGGAAGCAACAGAAGGACGAAGAAGGAAGTGAGAAGAAGAGAAGGACGAACAAAGTCGAGGTGTTTGGGTCTCTCTACATTCTTCTCGCAATGCGAAGTTAGGGTTTCTGCACTAGGCAACTTTGAAGTTCGATTTGGGAACCAAGAAGATCAAGAAGGCAAGCGAAGGTCTCTTAGGGCTTCCTACTAGCCCTAGAATCCATATCAAGGCAAGCGTAATAAAGGGAAGCGCAGTTAGAACTTAGAGGCAGATAGAAGTCTCCTAGAGAAAAAGCAGCAACTACTGGGCAGCAAAATTTCAAATTTACTAGGAGATCAAAGATATTGCAGTTGGAAGCCAAGGAAGACTTGATCTTGGAGTGTATTTGTCTAAATCTAGGTCATGGTATTCGTCAATTGAAAGATCTGAAAGATAAGAAGAGATTTTTGGGTTTTCCCCTCAACAGGAGAGGTTTTGGCCCTGGCTTGTAGCCTATATACTGTGTCATTGTTCTTACTATTTTGGTAGTTGTTTGTGCACATTGGAATAATAAAGTTCAAAGCTAATAAGTAAAAAGGTAACACAAACAGTTATCAAGTTAAGATAATTAGCATATACATTTCCCTACTAAATTATCAACATCTTTCAACTATTTGGTAATGAATATGACATTCTATTTCATTTTGTTGTTGACATTATCTATTACAATTTGATGATGACAAATTTTATATGTTGAAACTTGATGGTTGTTGTTGTGGTTGATGATTGAATCATTTGATGACCATGTTATAAGTTATAACTACTAGATGATTGATGTTATATGTTTTATAAATGGTTGATTCTTTAATGATTATCACTAATCCAATAGTTAATTTTGTTTTTATGTTTCACTCAATTTATTCAATGTTTTTGAACATATATGCATCAAAATATATTCAAATATCTATTATATAAAAAATGCTCTTGTTAAAATTGGCAACTACGACCAAACTCCATGTGGGTCATCTTATTTATGGCAGCTGATATTTTTATTGGATCCCTCTCATCGAGAGGTGTAGGATTGATCTAAAGATCATCCGATTCCGACAAGTATTCATGGAGTTATGAATTTATTTATGTTATAAGTTAAATTGTCAAGTCGGCTAGCAACTTGAGTAGGCTCAAAAGCCCAATATGAATAGACATGCCTATTCATCATCTACGTTTTAGTATAAATAGAAGAGGACTTGAAGTCATTTGTCACACAAAACTCACTCTTGTTATCTCACTTCATCCTATTTTGGGTTTGATGAAGATGAGAGCTAAAGGGTGTGCCCTAGGGTATACGCTGCCCTAGATAACATGCCCTAGATCTAAATGTAATCATGGGAGAATAAGCTCTATGTTGCTCAAAAAGTCGGAAAAGCTAGGAAAGCCAAAACTGCCGGAAAAGCCACAAAAGCTGGAACTGTCGGTATTGCTGGAAAAGCCGAAACTGCCGAAAGTGCTGAAAAAGCCGAAAACACTGGAAAAGATGGAACTGTCGAAAAAGCCGGAAAAGCCGGAACTGTCAGAAAAGCTAGAAAAGCCAGAACTGTCAAAAAAGCCGAAACTGTCGGAACTGTTTGAAGAGTCGGAACTGGCGGAAGAGTCGGAAAAGTCTGAACTATCAGAAAAGTTGGAAAAACCGGAATTGTCGGAAAAGCCAGAAAAGTCGAAACTGCCAGAAAAGCCGGAAAAGCCGGAACTGCTAGAACTGCTGGAAAATCCGGAACAGCCAAAACTGCCAGAACAGCTGGGAACTGCCGGAACAACAAGAGCATCTATCTCCGAAGGAGAGCAGCATGCAAGGGACAACTAACTAACATTGGGACAGTTGTATGGTACTTAGCAGCAAGCTAAGCACATCAAGCAAGCAAGGGACAACAAGCAAGGTGCATCCAACACATAGGTCAGGATGGCAACATGGTGCAGCAATGGCACATAATACAGTATAGTGATGGGTACACTCATGATTAATGAAGCGTAATGAGATGGAGCATAGTGATGATGGATGCAGCATGGTGCAGCGCAATGAGGTGCAGCATGATGATGAAAAGCAGCACAATGATAGGTGAAGGAGTCACCTTGGAGAATCAGTTGAAGCAGCATGTCTTCAACTGATCTCATGTATCATCTTCTTAGAGATGATCTATGCTCTTATCTAGATAAGTCAAAGTGTTGAATTCTGTTGTAAACGTACTATCTCTCTCTCTCTCTCTGCTGAACTATTGAAGAACATATAAGAAGAATTGATCAAGGGTTTCCCCACATTGGGGTTTGTCCCTGGCTAACGCCACATCTTGTGTCCTCTTGTCTTGGCTTGTCTTCTGCGATTTATGTTTTTGTTCTGTCTGCAATTTACTTTAATGTTGATTTGATTGCTGACTGTAAAAATTGAAATAAATTGCTCTAGCATAGAACATACCTAAAATTAACATGGTATCAGAGTTGAGGTGAAGACAACGCCCAAGCAAGAGTGAAAAAGAAATCACCAAAGACAATAGGGACAAGACAAAAGGATCAATGAGTTTCACATCTCTCTTCTAAGTTCGCTAAGGGTGAAGTGGAAGTAGAGAATATTATCAGAATGGCACAGCGGAAAATCACTTCATTGAAAAGTTCAGATCTAAGGGTGGAAGGAAAGGTAGATGCCTTGGTTGCAATAAGTTTGGCCATCATGCAAAGGAGTGTCTGAATAGCAGAGACACATCTCTTGATGAAGATAAAAATCATTCTAGGGACATCTTCAATGATCAGAGGAATGATAAGTAATGCAGGTCATCAAGGAAATGGTCAGCTCTTCAAAGAAAGCAACGAACCCTAGAATCTCTTTTATGTACCTGATCGCAAGAAGAACCTGGTGTCCATCTCGTAAATGGAAGTTTAAGGTTTCAGGGTGGCACTCATCGATGGAAAGGTACGTGTTTGAAAATAGATTTTTCAAAGATGTTTTATAGTTCAGGATTGTATCAAGTCCACTGGGGACCATGTCCATTGACTCCGCACTGGAAGTCTGTGAGTCAGATGGTGACCGGGATGCCTGAATTCAAGAAGAGCATGAAGGTACATGTCTGAGATGTACCGAAGGAAAATCTTACAAGGGGACCATTCCCCTCATGTAGCAGGTCCACAGGTTTGGAACAACCCATGGAGTTTGAAATTCATGAACAGCATCTCATGTATACAGGTGGAAGAAAGCCCTTTATGACTTGAAGCAAAACACCCCAGGCGTAGTATGAGAGGATTGATAGATGTTTGATGAAGCTGAGATTCACTAGGAGTGAAACCAATCCAAACCATTACCCGAAGGTTGTGGATGATAGACCTCTCATACTGGCACCTCATAAGGACGACCTATTTCTGACAGGTGCAGACCTTGGGAGTTGGATTCCGAATGTGGAATGATAAACTGCAAGCCTATGACTACCTCGAGGATATTAACTTTCAGAAGTTATATGGTAGTGATGTCGGACCAGATTTGGGAAATGCCTCTGAGTTTCATAAACTCAATCACGTTGATGTTCTTGGTGAACTTCTGTCTGGACATATGTTTTCCAGTTAGCATGGTGAGCTCATATTTGATTGAGCCTCACTGGATTGGTGCCAAGAATCTTCTGAGATATCTTTGAGGCACAATCTCTCATGGATTAAGATACACTGCCGAAAATATGAAAACTGCATGATTATTCGAATGTTGACTAAGCAGGCAGTGTGGAGGATCACTAGAGCACTTCTTAGTGTTGGTTCTCTTTGGATTCAGCTTTAATATCATGGATGAGCAAGAAGTAGAAGTCATTTGTTATAAGTATCGCCGAGACCGGATACATAACTACGAGTATGACCTCGTATGAAGTTGTCTGATTGTGGAAACTCTTTAGTGAGTACACATGACGAATACCACTGTGATTCTCTGTGACAACCAGATGTGGGATTCGATTATTGAGGAATCACGTATTCAATGGTTGCTCCAGCACGGATACTACCTTATCTGGGATATGGTAAGTCAATGAGCAAGGAGGCTCCATTACGCTGAGATGATGTACAGGTCGCTACACTTTGTCAGAGCCCCGGGGAAAGATCAAATTTGTGATTTTCCTAAACAACTTGGATTCGTCGAGAGACCCTTGTAAAAAGGGTCCTGCATGTTGCATAAATTGAGCTCTGGGAGCTTTGGGAGCTTACGGTTCTTACTAGAGCAACATACGACCACAGCGTGACTCACCCTCCCCTGGTGTTGCGCACTAGGACATGATGATTCGCTCTCCTATGGACAAGATGATTCGCTCTCCTGTGGACAAGATGATTCGCTCTCTTGTGGGATAGGATGATTCGCTCTCCTGTGGACAGGATGATTCGCTCTCCTTTGGACAAGATGATTCGCTCTCCTGTGGACAAGATGATTCGCTTTCTTGTGGGACAGGATGATTCGCTCTCTTGTGGGACAAGATGATTCGCTCTCCTGTGTAGCAGGATGATTAGTTCTCCTCTGAGGTCTGGATGATGTGTTCCCCATGACGATTGTGTAACAGGATGATTAGTTCTCCAGTGAGGTCTGGATGATGTGTTCTCCATGATGATTGTGTAGCAGGATGATTAGTTCTCCTGTGAGGACAGGATTGATTAGTTCTCCTGTCGAGGCATCCTACCCATGCAGTCTGGGACTCATGGGAAGTACCTCTCATCTGATCAATGAGCAAGGAAATGAGGATAGGGACCATAGTAGTACCGATGGATGCATCGTTGTATCTACCGTACTCCTTACGCTAGGATGACCTTCATTGATCTGGGATCAATGATACTGGTCTGGGACCAGTGGTAGGAGTTGTACCCACTATGACACTGACTTCGGGTTAATAGAGCACTGGTCTAGGACAAGTGGTACATACTCTGAAACTGACTTTGAGTCAGTAGAGCACCGGCCTAGGACTAGTGGTAGGAGTTGTACCCACTATGACACTGACTTCGGGTCAGTAGAGGACTGGTCTGGGACTAGTGGTACATACTCTGAGACTGATTTTGAGTCAGTAGAGGACCGGTCTAGGACCAGTGGTAGGAGTTGTACCCACTGTGACACTGACTTTGGGTCAGTAGAGGACTGGTTTGGGACCAGTGGTACATACTCTAAGACTAACTTCGAGTCAGTAGAGGACTGGTCTGGGCCCAATGGTAGGAGTTGTACCTACTATGACACTGACTTCGAGTCGGTTGAGGACTTGGTCTAGGACCAGTGGTACACACTCTGAGACTGACTTCAGGTCAATGGAGAATGGTATGATACATTCTCGATCAATTCTTCTTCTTCATTGTTCAACAACGCTGAGCAGAGCAGAGCCAACAGAGCTGAGCAGAGAAAGCAAAGCAGAGCTAGCAAAGCAGCGCTGAGCAGAGCTGAGCAGAGCCAACAGAGCTAAGCAGAGCAGTGCAGGGCACTGATGACAGAGATAGTACAATTGGAGATATAGATCAGCGGATGGAGTTCTCCCTAGTTGAGAGGAAGTATTAAAATTGGCAACTAGGGCCAAACTCCATGTGGGTCATCTTATTTATGGCAACTAATATTTTTATTGGATCCCTCTCATCGAGAGGTGTAGGATTGATCTAAAGATCATCTGATTCTAGCAACTATTCATGGAGTTATGAATTTACTTATGTTATAAGTCAAATTGTCAAGTCGGCCAGCAACTTGAGTAGGCTCAAAAGCCCAATAGACATGCCTATTCATCATCTACGTTTTAGTATAAATAGAAGAGGACTTGAAGTCATTTGTCACACACACACTCACTCTTGTGATCTCACTTCATCCTATTTTGGGTTTGATGAAGATGAGAGGTAGAGGGAGTGCCCTAGGGTATACGCTGCCCTAGATAACATGCCCTAGATCTAAATGCAGTCATGGGAGAATAAGCTCTACGTTGCTCAAAAAGCCGGAAAAGATGGGAAAGCCAAAACTACCGGAAAAGTCGGAACTGCCAGAACTGCTGGAAAAGCTGGAACTGTCGAAAGAGCCAGGAAAGCCAGAAAAGCTGAAAAGGCTGGAAAAGCTAGAACTGCCGAAAAAGCCGGAAAAGCTGGAACTGCCGAAAATGTCGAAACTATCGGAACTGCCGAAAGAGCTGGAAAAGTCGGAACTGTCGGAAAAGCCGAAAAAGCCGAAATTGTCGGGAAAGCCGGAACTGTCGAAAAAGCCGGAAAAGCCAAAACTGTTGGAACTGCTGGAAAAGTCAGCACTGCCAGAACTGCCGGGAACTGCCAAAACGGCAGGAGCATGTATCTCTGAAGTAGAGCAGCATGCAAGGGACAACTAACTAACATTGGGACAGTTGTATGGTACTTAGCAACAAGCTAAGGACAATAAGCATGCTAGGGACAACAAGCAAGCAAGGTGCAGCCAACACATAGGTCAGGATGGCAACATGGTGCAGCAATGGCACATAATGCAGTACAGT